>JAHWFP010254269.1:0-72627 GCA_023313725.1 Lithobius niger
CCGCAGTGGCTCACAGGTGTTTACATTTTTAATTGTTGATTGCAGTGTGCTCTATGAATGTATATTTTAAGACTCGATGGGAAAACCGACGTCGTGTCTGGTATTTGGGTTTGTTTTGTTGCTTAGCGTCCCCAGGGAAATTGTGACTACTATTAAGTACTTTGTAACACTGTTTACGATTTCGAGTACACCAGAGATGGTTTATTTTGGTTAAGTTTAGTGAAGTACGTTGTGATTTTGAGCTTTCAGTGCACGGGAAGCTGTAGTCCGCAATGGATGGCTGAGTGTTGAAGGGGTACAGGCTCATAGTGTTGCCGCAGAGTTCCGTAGGAATGGTTTCGGGACTTTGAAAATCTTGGAGAAACCTGGGTTTTTACATTAAGATTTCGACTGCAAGTTTGGTACTTGTCCAGTATTATCCCATGATGGAAATATGAGGGCCGGATTTGTCTACTTAACTGTACGACTTTGCCTTTGAGCTATGAAGTTAAGAATGGGTAGCGCAAACAGTAATCAATAATAGGTGTTAATTGTTCTGTTCGACTTACGAAATTGTATAAACTAAGCTATTAACCTTATTACTAAAATAAGAGAATGGTGTTCAAGCTTTGCAATGTGCATATTCGAGTTTTGTGCGTGGGAAGCAAATGGCTTCGTTGTTGATTTGTGACTTGAGTTAGTGACCTTGAAAGATGTAACTGTTTGCGGCTTGGTTGTCATGACGAGACCAGCGACGTCTCGTCGATTTCATGGATGAGAACTAACGTAAGGAATGGCTTGTCGTTTGATGCAACAGGGAGTTTTTTTTAATGAATTGACAGTGAAATACTTGTTTATAAGGTTAAACTGAAGTGCAGATTTCACTTAAAACTTCGCAAGAGAGTCACTTTGGTAGATGGATTTGGGATACTTCTGGGTAGAAAATTTAAATTTAAATTTCAAAGCTGTAATGAAATTGACAGACGTAAAGAAATTGTGGGTAGTGATTTCAGTGGAGTGTATTGTTTGTACAAATATGGTTTCATTCCTTTCATCACGACAAATTGAAGCTCCTACACAGTCAATTTACCTAAACTGCCTTGAGTGTTGTCACTTGCATCGTAGCGCATCTTAACGAAATTTGTTGAGGTTTCTTTTTTGTTAATCAAAAATTGTAAACTACAAAATTTCATGTGACGATGACATTATGGGGAAGCTTTAGAGGGGAAAAAACCTACTTACAGTTGTGTTTCTGATATTGCAAAAAGTTTCGGCTGTCATCATTTCGGATTGGAGAGTCATGCCATGTAAATTGGAAATTGGATGTCATTTTATGTTGTTGTGGCCCTATGAATTAAGTTTGTACTAGTTGTGCCCCCATCTGCACCTGCTTGTCCCTGCCCCCCCCCCCCACCACCACACTCTGTTGAATCCCCTTCCTGCACTCCCATAGTATGGGTTCTCACCACCTCCCTCCGGCACCTCAGGTGTTTGGTGTATGGTTTTAAATTTATCAAACTATATCACATATGGCCTCTCCCCACAATTACTTTAACCTCCAATTCCCACACTCTTGCCCCCTCCCGGATACGCATACGTGTCCCCCAGACACATACTTGCCCCCCCCCCCCTCCCGCGAAATGTTGCACCGAGACCTTCCCCTTCGGTGCAGCCCCAGAAACGTCGCATGCGTGTGGTTGACTGAAGGCTAAAAAAAACCATATCATGGAGAAATCGAGCATTCAGTAAGCAAGTAATTCCATGTTTAAGTTAATCTTTTAAACAATTCATGTCGGTACCAGGCATTGCGAATTGTTGCAAGGAACGATTGTTGCAGCCCACTTAAAAACAATTCAACTCCTTTCTGGAAGTGAACATTTAGGAAATAAATGCGCCTTTCCATAGTATCAGGCTGCCAATTTCGAGGCCCATTGGAGGGCCTCGAAATTAAGAACCTATCGTTGTTTGGTTTAAAGTTGTCTGGTTTAGTAGACACGGGTTGTTTTTTTTTTTTGTTTAGCTCAAACGCCGACAATGGCACATTCCACGTGACTAAAACTTTGCTGCCGCTTTGGTGCCACAATAATACGCCAAGATATGATCCAAATAGTGGTGCGGTAGGTCTGGTTAGTGGCGCCATCTCTTCGAAGACTTTGGAAAAAGTGCTATAACTCGAACTTGTAGTCCAAAGACGTCAACAGACGGCGACATGGCGGGTTTGGTAAGTGGCGCCATCTGTTCGAAGACGTTGGAAAAGTGTCCCAACCAGAATTTGATGGCGAATCCCGTCAACAGATGGCACTACAGGGTAGGGTACTTGATTGTACGATGGGATGGTGAGGCAGTGCACTCGGCCACTGCTGCCTATTACATATGTAGATTCCGACTTGATAGCGCCAACCAACGCTATGTTTGGAAGTGAGGGAGAGTGTCAGGATTCCATCCCGACACCCCCCTGCCCATCCCCTCCTTTTTCCCATCGTTCTGCTGCAAGGAAATAATTAATGGCTTTATTAATATTCATAACAGAAACAATACAACTAATTAATTAGATGCATATTTGCATACTATCATACATTTATTAAATGCATGAGCTGAACATTTATTCGGATAGATCAAAACAACTCTAGATAGTAAATAAAATTGGGAGTCCTCTTCAAAGACGACCGAGAGGCGGCAAGATCATTTGTAACCTAAACAAGTGTAATTACACCTACTGTTAGAGTTTAAAGGATGGCATTACCAGATGACAATATTTACAACAGTTTCGTAGAACCTAAACGACTTTCTAGAAGTAGATTTAATTACGATAAGATCGTCGCTCATGATCGATCACTTCGTGGAATAACAATAAATCCCTCCCACACGGGACAGTTAATTATGGTGGCATATAACTTCAAAGCGCCGAATACGGGGAACAATTAATGAACCTGAAAGCAACAATGAAATGATTGACATGTGTGGAAGTCCCATTTGGCGATAAGGGCCCAAGCTGTCAGAATGTTACTATATTTACCATTTCAATAATAAATCAATACTACAATGGATCGATCATGGCGATAACGCTACAGTATTTAAACCGAACCTCGGAATGCACGATATCAATCGATCATCAGCCTCTCACCAGTTGTTTAACTAGTTCACGCCAGTCAAATTCCGGAGGTCCCGATTCGAAGTACGCCAGGCCAGCAGCTGTGCCGCAGTTGGTGACGGGGCTTCGCCGCCGAGCTAAACCCGCGTACCGATAGCCTCACTCAAGCTTCTATAATATAGCTAAGTATTCTGATTCAATAGCAGTAGCTATGATTGTTTAGCTTAACTAGTAACAATACGTACACTACTATATTAACCCAAGATTCCTTAATTTAATTTAGAGAATATAATAATGATTAGGTTTTCCGCTCAACTTAATTCGTAATTCCATTCGTTCTACTCATAGCCGAATAATTGTAATCGATACATCAAAATCATTACTATCTGTCATTGATTTAATTGGCCATATTGTGGGGTCAATATTGTGTACGCCGCATTGTGTCGATTAAAGGCCCAGTATTAGATGAATGATTGCTTATTATTTAGCCTACCTATTTTATACATAATTAGTGTTTTATACATTTGATTCCCCTTATGCCATTCTAGATAATAATGTTTATTCTGGTCAAATGGTCACTGGAATAGAACATTACAATGGTATCATAAGTGTGATTCAATTCCCTCTATTCCCCCTGAAAGAAAAATAATGCTAATAATTTTAAGAGCAGTCAGTTGTATTTCATATAAAATAATGCCATTTTCCGCACTTCACAGTCTATGAAAAGCTGAAAATTTTAGCGTTAAAATTTGGTTTTGATTTTTCCGATAGTCAACAACGATAGTTGGTTTGTTTGTAAACAGGATTTTAACACTCAAAAGTACGGGAAAATTTACTAGCCTATTTATGAACAGTAGCGCTAGTTGAACTTTGTTGGAAAATAACATTGTTGATTTTGTTGATATCTTGCGATTGTTTCTGAAAATAGTTGGTTGACATGTTCAATGCTATGAAATATGTTCAAGTGAATTATCTTGTTTGCATTTAAAGAGTATTTGCTTTAAATTTTCCACAATAAGAGGAAAATTCAGTTATTTTGGATAACATTTATAGGCCTAAATTGAGTTTAGTGCATCTTGTTTATTAGTCACTACAGTGCTAATTTTTTGTGAAACTGGTCGTGGTTACTCTTAAAATAACCACCGTCAAATTATTGCCGACTTCAGGTGATAAAATTTGGGGAAAGTTCATTTTTCCATTTTAAAGAGAAAATTCATCATTTTGGTGCAAATTTGTAGAAAATTGTAGAACATTTTCAAAGTGCTTAAAACTTAAGTTTAATTTTATAAATTAAGTTAAAAATCTACTTAAGTCTAAATATTTGCTTAAAATCTAGTTAAATAATGCCTAGAACTAGAAGTAATCATGCTAGAGGCACAGTTCAAGTCTCTAGAGAGGCAGACGAATTAGAAAACCCGTAAATTGCCAAGATTTTGTGGAATTTACAGATGCTTCAGTCAGCACGATTAATTTAGACAATACTAATACTACTCAAAACGAATCGGATACAGAATCAGAGTATTCTGATACCATCGACTAGATCGATGACGCATTAAATTTGCCTCCTCCCAGACGAGTTCAATTTCGCTCAGCTAATCTCTACTCGAAATACGGGTAATGCTAGAGATCGGGTTAGATCTAGGTTTCCACATAATAAACGTACATCACGTACAACTCGGGTACCCTTAAATTCCCAAGTATTTAGTACTCAAGTACCACTGAATAATCAAGTGCCACCTAATAATCAGGAGCACATAAACTAAAATGTGTCATTCAGCCATAACTAGCCACTAAATCAAAATGTGCCACTAAATCAAACACGCTACTAACCCAAACCGTGCCATTAATTCTGGTAACACCACAGCATAATCGCATAACGTCAAATTTGACACCAACTATGCCTAACTTGCAAATACAAACAAGCGCTCCAAAACCGCTTAACGTACAAGTGCCAACAAATTCGCAAATACCGAATCATTCCCATGTTCCCATTACCCCAAATGTGTAATAAATCCCAAATTTCAGATGGAAATCAAACACCGCTAACTTTAACCCCAAATCATAGTAGCGGATAACAGGGTAATATGATGGACGAATCTCACCTTCAAAATATTTTGGATCATACTTTAGCAGTATGTTTACAATCAAATAGCGATAATCTTAAGGCAGTAAATGATAATGATTTAGAAGTACTGAAAACTATCACAGAATCAAATCAAAGCAGGGATTCACAAAATAAGTCTAGACTTTGGGAAGAATTACATTCAGCCAAGAACGCTATCTTACCTTTAGCAGGGGATGACTCATGAGACATTTTCGCTTTTGCGTTAATGGTGGAAAATTTGCACACGTTAGATCCTTCACTACAAGATTCGGAACTAATTTCGGTTACATGTAGTAAATGTATAGGCCCAGTCGCAATTTATTTAGCCATGAATCCGTATATAGCCACTTCCCGAAATTGGGACAGCTTTAAAGAAATTTTAATCGATAGATTTGGTTACGGAAGTGAAATCGTCACCCCAACTTCGTGTCACACGGCGCGACTCAAAAAGAGAGAAACTATCAAACTTTTCGCTGCCAGGCTAGAGAAAAAGCTTCGTAACTTTAAAGAGTTAAACCTTCTGACTCGGAAGCACAGCGAGCTTTTAAACAATTAGCTAAGGACAACGGAATGCATTCAATATTTTTACGCGCTATTCCACGTTAAATCGAGTTTCACATGACATCACAAATGCATACTACGTTTAGGGATATGTATAATTCAGCAATCTATAAACGTTCAGGTTTAGCTGGATTCCAAGGAGATGAATATGATCGTAATTCAGATAAATCGGGCACTAAACAAATTTCAAATACGGAAGTTAACAACTTAGCTTTTGGCACAATGCTAGATAAAATGAATTCCTTAGAGAAAGGTATGACTGAGCTTAGTAACGCTAACGCTAAAGCTAAAAATGTTGAAGCTAAAGTTAGTGCAGTAAACACGAATGTAAACCAAGTTAAAACGTGCTACAATTGTTTAGCCCCAGGCCACGTAAAACGAGAATGTCGTACTAAAGACGAAAATCTACAGCTAGTTCGACAACGTTGGGATAAGGTTAAACAGGAAGGAGAATTTCCAACAAATAAATCTAACAACAAAAACGGTCGCGGAGGTAACCGATAACTAAGGTGAAATAACTAAGGTAAACGCGGAATTTATTTTTCTGTTTTCGACAATAGGGATTCTATCCAGTTCAACAAAAAAAATAATGCTTACTCATTTCAAGTTAACACTAGCAATAACGGTAACAATGGTTACAATAACGTGTAACAAAATCAAAATATTGTTAATAATTACGGTAAGAACCAAAACCAAAATAGAAATCAAAATCAGACTCAAAACCAAAATCAGCAACGGCAAAATAACAACAACCAAAACCGTGTTCCACAACACGCTACGAGGACAATGACTCATGTCAAAACGGTTGCAATTCAAAAAACGAGTTAGTAGTCTGAATGTGAACAGGGATTCAGAACTAAACTTAAACCAGTCAGAACAGAGCAATAATAGTGATCAAAACCCACACGTCAGCTCAGTTCAAGCTCAAACTCCTGTTAACCAAACTAACGAGGTAAATAACACTCACTCTTTAAAAGTAAAATGTGTTCCACTATTTTCCAATGAAGACGCAAATAAACTAATGTTTAATTTGTACTCAAACGTCGAATGGCACCAGCAAAAACTTGCTTTGCCAGATCGCACGTTAGCTTTACCATGTTTAGCGTCCTATTTTGGTAAAATTCCGTCAAAATATGTTGCGAGATCTATAGACAGTAATAAAAATCTCATAAGTGAATTTACAAATGCTTTAAACACAGTTAACGATGAATACGATTTAACTTGTGACTCAGTTATAGTAACTCTATTCGAAGACGGTTTAGATTCGATAAATTTTCATTCAGAATTAAACCTAGTCGATAATAAAAAGTCTATAGTTATTGCTTTATTAGGTAACGAACGCACAGTTCTGTTCAAACATACGGATGATTCATTCTATAAAGTTAAAAAGCCTTCGGGCACTTCTATTGGTATTTCACCAACAACACAGAAAGATTGGAAAATTAGAATTCGAACGGTTGTAGGAACGTTTGAACCTACAATCTGCTCGTTTTGGGACAGCAAAAATGTTTCCGACCCAAATGCGTCACCAGCGAAACACTCATCGTTTGGAGAGCGAGGAAACTTGCTTACAAGCATTTTTGCTCAACTGGGCAACAGGAGGTATAAGCAGCACCATCAAGCGTCCGAAGTTGATACTAGCCGCGAGTCAGAGCAGCGAGGAGAAGCATCACTCGACTCGGAGCAAACAGCGCCTAACGCTGATGACGTTCAAGTGAACACAGTTTTAAATAAAACTAAGGTTAAATATTCACGTCCACACTTAATGTTTGACGTTGGTAATAGGCCAGAAATCTGTTTATTAGACACAGGTTCTTCACTTTCTTTTATTACGAACACAGCAGCACAACGCATGCTTAAGAATTTTAGGGTTAAATGCCATTTAATTCCAATGACCACACCAGTCAACTTGGCTGGGGTCGGAAATCGTAAGATTAAAACCGATAGGAAAATAGTTACAACTATAGAAAAGTGTGAATTTTCTAGAAATCAAGAATTTATTATCGTTCCTGATGGTTCATTTGGTAACATTTCAGTGCTATTGGGATACGATTTTATGTCGAATAAATCAGATTCGTTAGCATTAAATTGCCCAGATAACGTCTTAACTATAGGTGATTTAAAATTTCAAATGTTGTCAACACCAGAATTAGCTCATGTTGCTTATAACCAAAACAAGGAACTAATAAACAGGGAATTTTATAAACCCAATCACATTTACATAGCGTCACTTAGCGTAGCTACAGATGTAGAAACTGATGATAACCCTAAATCTACATGGAACTGTACACCTAAACAACATTTAATAGACATTACTGTATCCTTGTTACGAGACGAAATAATTCCATCAAATTGCGAAAGTAGAATAATCGGAAATTTACGTTTTCCGTATCCCGAAATACAGACAGGAGTATTCCAACCTGAAAACGGCGAATTTCATGTACATCTTGCTCACAGTCTTGTTAACACAACTCCCACAGGTATTATCCCAGTCATGTGTATAAATCTTAATGGATTTGATTTGGTACTAAAAGCGGGTACTATCCTAGGCACGTACATGACAGCTATTATCGAGTACGAGGATAACGCTTCCTTAGTTTCGCCAAATTCAAATTTGCCCACCTCAAGTCCGATTGAGAAATCTCAAACAGAAAGTTCCATCGAGGTATCTCAAATCCCAAGTTCCATCGAGATTTCCCAAAACCAATCCAAACCAAATGAAAGCTCATCGGAGTAGCCTAACTGACACTCCCAAGCCAAAATCTAAGGCAGAACTCGACGCGGAATGGGAAATTTTAAAACATAGGTTCACGTTTCCAGATTTAGACAAGGTGGAAACGGGAGAATTTCTAGATATGCTTAGAAATCACCAAGATTCATTTTCTAAAAATGATTTTGACCTACAATGTTACGAGGGATTCAAAGTTCTTATTGATACTGGCGAATCACAACCAGTAAGTTCTAAAATGTACCGAGTTCCATTTCACCAGCGTGAATTATTGGATAAGTATATTGACGAAATGCATGCAGAGAGTAGAAATAATCCAAGAAGGAAAATCAGGGTGGTTATCTCCTTATCTAATGATAAAGAGAAAGCCAACTGGTTATCGAGTAATCATAGATTTACGCGGCTTGAATTCTGTCGTGGAAAGTGTAAGTGTTCCAATACCCACCGTAACAGAAAGCATGGCTCATCGTAGCGGAGCTAAGTATGTTACACGCTTAGACTTTAAGTTTGGATTTTATCAATTTAAATTAGCCGAATCTGCTAAACCTAAGATGTGCTTCTCTGCTAACTCTAAAACCTATTTTTTTTTAACAGGCTCCCAATGGGCCTTAAAACAGCACCTGCGCACTTCCAATTTTGTGCATAACAAATATTTGCAGACGTGCTAGGAGCCTATTGTACCGTCTACCTTGACGATTGTCTCCTGAGTAGTCCAGATCTTAAAACCGACATCAGTCATGTGAATCGAGCACTAGAATTAGTCGCTTGTTACGGACTAAAAATTAGCGTTGAAAAGTGCGAATTTGCACGAAAAAAGGTAAAATTCTTAGGCTTTGTGTTAGACGAAAACGGGATGTAACCTGATAGCGATAAAACAAAGGCTATGCAACATTACCCTATGCCTAAGACACCTAAATAAGTCCGTTCATTTTTAGGTACGGTAAATTTCTATAGGCGACACATTCGTTCATTCGCCGAAATGTCACAGATTTTGTCCAGACTAACACGGAAAAACTGTAAATTTCTATGGCGCGAAGATGAAGAAAGAGCATTTCATGAACTTAAGTGAGCTATGATAAAAGCTGCAATGCTTAACACCCAGATTTTTCTAAATCCTTTTTCTTGGAAACTGATGCTAGTGGAGTAGTGATCGGAGGCTGTTTAAGTCAGTATCACGGAGGTATAAACTATCCGTTAGCCTACACTTCCCGAACCCTCACTGAGGCGGAATGGAAGGAAACAACTACTACAAGGGAAATTCTAGCGATTATACATTGTATAGATTCATTTCGTTGCTATTTACCTGGTAAGATGTTTATCGTAACTACAGACGATTTAGCAATTTGCTATCTTTATTGTGCCTCCACCCCCCCCCCCATTTAGAAAGACTCTTACTTCAACTCAGGGAATACGAATTCATCTTACGTCATAAGTCAGGGCGAATTCTAGCAGTTTCTGACGCGCTATCTCGTATTGAGATACCAGTCGCTGTGTTGGGCAGTCAATATCCTGACTGGACGCTACTACACCTAGCGGCGGAGCAACGAAACGATCCATTCTTAGGCCAAATAATAAAACGCCTTAAAGATCAGTCATCTGAAGATCTGATCGACGCTTCTAACAAGCGGAATATCTTTTATAACGATTATGACGGAATTCTATACAGAATTCGATTAGCAGACCCAAATGGAGGCCGTATGCACAATCTAGCACAGATGTGTATACCAAAATCTCTACGGAACTATTGTATCCGAGATTACCATTCCACTCCTGGCGCCGGACATCGCGGAGCCAGTAACACTAGAGAATTAATAGAGCTATATTGCTATTGGCCTAAGATGATGGAAGATATCGCTCATCACGTTAAAACTTCTCAAGCATGTCAAGCTTACGTAGACCTAATTAGCCACTAAAAGCTAAGCTAAGAGCCTACCAACCCCTACAGAGACCAGGTCATTCATGGAGCTTGGATCTCATTGGACCCTTGAATAAAAGCGTTTACATAATGATGTTAATTGACGACTTCAGTCGTTACGTAATTGCAGTCAGAATTCCCGATAAGAAAGCAGAAACAATAGCTAAAAAGTTGTTTTCTCACCTCATAGCTAGATATGGAACACCCGTGCAATTGCGCGGAAGCAACGGAAACAAGATAAACAATGCTATTGTGGCAAGATTGTCAAATATGTTCAATATTAAACAGATAAACTTCACTCCTAACACATCGTGGGTAGGAGGAACAGTAAAAGCAGCAATAAGAGAATAGAGACAGTATTACATAAGATTTCCGCAAGTTCTCCAGAAAATTGGTGCGAGTATCTAGAATTAGTGACTATAGCGCTAAATGCGTGTCCGAACTCAACCACGCTAATTAGTTCACATTATTTTCATCACGGTTCCGAATTTAGATTGCCGAGTGCATTAGCTTTCGAACCACCACGAATCTGCTATGATAGTGATGACACTATAGTACGTCTAGAGAGTAGACTACAAGCAGCATTCGAAGTCGCTAGAGCGCATACTTGGAAAGCAGTTAAAAGACAACAAAACTTTTATGATCGTACTGCACATCCTTACGCTACATAGTTGATGATTACGTATTTTTACGCGACTTCTTACCAATTAAACAAATTTCGCCGAAATTACTTCGTGGTTGGACAGGACCGTTCAGGATTATGGAATTTGTTAATTATGTTATCGTTCGTATTGTACATTTTTTGGATCCGTTAAAAGTCGTTCGCACACACGTGAACAATCTAAGACCATGGTTCCTAAGAACGAATAACCAACCTGTTCCTTTTAACGGACCTACCGACTTGGATTTATCGGAGCAGCTTAACGGTACCTTGACGGAAGCTGAATTAAAATTACAACAATACATAGCTAAACTTTTGGCAGCTCCGACAGACTATATATCGCAGATTTAACCACCAACGTTTATGCCTTCCGAGCGTGATGATGCAGCTAGCGGTACAGAAACAAGCTCAACCAAGAAACGCAAACACGCCGAGCCGAAATCGGCCGCTTATTTACAAAATATATACCGTAAATTAGATTACGAACTAAATAAACAAAGAATGCTTTATTCTACACATGGGTATAATACCCGTAGCAGTAAAACTACCCCAGAAATTAGGCTGTTGGAAGAGGCAAACGATGAGCATGAGTAAGTCTTAGTGTATCCAACGGAGAACAAAGAAAACATAGCGTCACCGTGAAGGAGCTAACACTCGCTCTGCACGCGGGGACCCTAGTGAGTAAAAACGGAAGTTCCTTTCTGAAACCAACGCATGATTGCTAGACCAGTTACCTATGCAGTTTCGATTCACACAGTGCATGATGCTAAACACGTTTACATCGCATAAATATATGAAAATAGCTTAAGAGTGTTATGTTTTAGGATGTATGTAAAATAACTTTTGGAGACGGAAACTTGTAGCTTGTTTTAGAAAATACTTTTATGAGAAAATAAGAAAAAATACACACAAACAAATAATACGAAAAACGAAATATACGTAAACACGTATATACATGACGTACGAAAACGTAAATTAATAAATATTTACAGCATGACATAAACAAATAAACAAACATAAAATGAACATGGAAATATTTACAAAAACATGGCAAATCACAGAAAATAATTAACGTAAGGTAAATTAAAATTAAAATATTTACAAATATGTTATACGAAAGTTTTGCAACAAACTAATACGAAGATTTGCAACAAAAACGTAAATCCACACAACCATGTCGTAACCATAAGTTACAGTAGAAAAGAAATTAAAATTATCGAATGAAGGAAATTCAAGAAAATTGAAATGATTGAATGGAGAATATTTAAGAAAATTAAATTTAGTAATTTTGATTAGAAAACTGTATTTGAGAAAAAATTAGTAACTGAAAACAATTGGACGAAAAGTTAAATCCTTACGGTAAATTACGGTTACAAAAAATAAGTAAATTAAAACTGTTGCAAAACAGGGTAAAATCAGAATAAAATATATAAAACAACAAACAATTCCAGGGTTCTGGTAATTAAATAAAATATAATGGCAACATAAATGAAAATAAAATAGTCAAGAAATAAAATAAAACGTGAACATTGAATATACATTTCCTGAAATAAAAAGATCAAAATTAGTACATATAAAAACAGTGTGCAATCTCAGATTTAGGAAGTATAAATTTAATACTTGGTCATAAAATAAAATAAAATAATGAATAAAAAAAAATCGAAAGAAAAAATTTAAGAGCAGAAAAATTTTATTTTGATTAAAATTTAAGATTTCATTTAAAAGTTAAGAAACAAATAAGGAAAAATTTAATTTGGAAGAACTTTCGGAAATCTATGATCATAAAACATGACATTTCCCTTCAACAGTTAAAATGGCAAAGCAAATAAAATAAAAACTATATACAAAATATATAACCCTGAATTCAGGGCGGGCGTCGTCGAATTCGACCACACCACTAGCTTAGCAGGCAGTCGAGAACGGCAACGGCGCTAATCGTCGCCGCTGTCGCTATCCGGTTCGTCTTAAATAAAGAAAATTGAATGACAAAGATTAAAATTCAATTCATAAAATTATGAATGCATGTGAAATTGACATGTAATTTGGTTCATCGTAAGTATAAACTTTCGCATATAGCGATACGAGGTGTTACCTTAATTTCTCTCACGTTCATAAGAACAATATGGAGGAAATAACTGTAAAATCGTATACGGGATTATGATGTTCAAACATACGATAATAGCTGGAACATGTTCTTTCCCGACATAATTGTTATAACTGCATGACAATTTCGTGAGTGCTACTACACCCCCCACCCCCACCCCAAGTTAAAAGAACTTAATAATTATCCAAATTAAAATAAAACAAGCTAAATACCCTATTGCATTAAAGACCATAGTTACAACTACCTTTCAAAACCATATTTAGAGTTCGAATGCGCAGCGGAAATTTAATTTTCCTAGAGCCTAATCTACTTTAGCGCTTAGTTCGCGCTACCGCACTCATTGAGGCTAATAGTCCAAAATCAAGGAATTTGTAAGGATGCATTCCCAATATTTACCGGACGGTTATCGGACGTTCAAAATTAATGTTTATATCAATTAAACTATAAGTACTATACAAACTTGTACGGTAAACAAATTGTACTAAAATTTTAATATTACCCCACCACCCCCCTACTGAAAAATTTCAGAACTTGCATTCCACTCACACTCTAGTTATTCTACATAGCATGTTATTCTTGAAACGGAAACGGTGCCACATAAATAAATAATAGGCTACATAGGAGTTCAGTTTCGTTAACTTAGTTCGGACCACTTAGCCATGTTAAAACTTATTACACAAATAAATAAGAACATCATTACATGGCACGGATTCCTTTTCACGAATAGAAAATGATGAAAGCATTTAAGGACATTCATTTCTTAAATTTAAGAAAGAAACAAATGAAGGTCCTAGGCAGATGCTACTTTAATTATTTTAAAGGCATAAATTATCAAAAAAGGTTATGAAACGGAAGTTGGACGAACTGTACATAGCTATGCTATACTGTCTAATTTTACATCCATAAGAATATGAATTATGAAAATTGAAACTAATAATAGTAATAATCAATATTGCATTTCGCATCTATAAAGAAATGGATCATGAAACATAAAATTGCACGTTTCATTCATTTAAAGACCAGTTCGTATAAATTCCTCTTCCAGTGCTTCAAATAATTATCACCACGTTGTTAATAAAAACAACATACAAATAAATAGAAATTGATTTTATGCCATTTCATGTAAATGTAACTTACCAAAAGGGCTAGAATTCATAGAGCCTATACCAGTAAAATTGGAAATAAACACCTTACTTCAAAGTAACTTAATTTTACTTTTGAGAACCATTGATTTAAAGTTAAAACACTCTTGAAAAAAAAGTACTTGTCGAAAACGACGTATTTCTTTGCTTAAGAGACAATAATGTGTTTTCAAATGCATATATCGCATTAGATTTTTTTTAAGACTCATTGCAGTCAATAATTAAGCTTAAATCACATAATATTGTGATAAGATTTAAATGAGCTTTTGGAAGTTGTTTAAAAGGAAATATTTTGCATAAACAAATTTTGTATGACCATTTCCACTTCCAACAAATAAAAACAGTAATATTTACTAACTAGTACGTGAATAAAATTTGGATTAAAGTTTAAATTTAACATCACATGATGAAAACTTTGAAAAGAGAAAAATCAAATGATAAATAAGACATTTTCTTACCATATTGTCTGTTATGGTATACGGGACAGTCGTTCCTACAGGGACCAGGGCGCCGGCGCTGCTGGACGCCGCTGCCGGATGCTCTCGCATCGGCGATGATTGGGACGTCCGGATCTTGAACATGTCCGATGCGGATAAGGTTCGGAAGCGGCGGCAACCCTTCCAGCAGGCTGTAGGGGAAAAGTTTAGGGATGTTGTCAAGTAGTTCGTCGGTCGCTGGGGCAGCTTCCAGCCGGCGGACGGCGCCGTTGAATTGGGCTATCGCTCGGTGCAAATTCTGTTGCATGAAAAACGTATTTTCCGCATTCACGGCCCGCCAGAAATAACCAGAAAATTGTTCAGTGTCCCGAGGAAACGGAGGAAATGTCAAATAGCTACAATGGATGCATTGGCGGGCCGTAAGTGGACTACATTGCAAGTAATGTGCACTTATCTCATTTGTTGCGATAACGAAGACTCTTCGGGCGGGGCGCCATCGACTAAAACATTTTGCCCCAGATTCTCGAGGATCACTTCCAGAAAAAAGACCCGGAGCATGTAGTCCAGCGGATCCTCATTGGGTAGCACCGGGGAAAACGGAAATTCCTCGGCGGCCCGGTGGGTGGGGACGCTCATCAAAAAACGCCGGCGTCTTCTCACAGTCTTGATCCACGCAGATCGAGAATAGCAGTAAATTAAGCGATAGCAAAAAGTCTGTGATGTAGCGAGGTAGATTGCCGACCGCGCTCCTCTCCTCTTTGGGGGTTGCCATCCTCTTCTTTTGTGGTGGATCCATGGAAAATAAAATTTTAAGGAGCAGAAAACGAAAACGATCTATCAAGTGGAAGTACACAACTTTGTGTGCGGGAAAAATCACCGAATTTTCCCAAGTCCGGAATATTGTGACCCAAAAACGGACATTGGTAAAACCAATGGGTGCAAAGTTCAGGCTTGACGTCACGAAAAGGGTGTTGTCTCTTTTCCTAGGGACCTAGCTCACCCCCTCTGCTATTGCAGTGACCATCAGCTATTGTTTACATGTCCTCGACCAAGCTTCATTTTGAGGTCAGATCAAGCCAACATGACCCAGAGCCGTACCCCAATCCTTTCAACCCCCCGACCACTTGCCCACCCCCTTCCCTCAGCAGAGAGAGTGAACATGCTCAAGTGCACTCATCAGCAAGTGAAAGGGATGTTCAAAATAGGTCAGGACGTCGCCTCACCCTTAACCATGACAACAGCTTGCTAGCCACCCAAGAAGCTAAATTTAGCAAACTCACTCCATAGTGGGAAAATACAGAACTATTCTGTTGAAATAAGAAAAGAAAATTCAGAAAAATTGTGGAACATACAGTGAATTGTATGGTAGATAAATGGAGAAATGAGGCTAAATCATAGAACAGGGATCATTCCACCATGATCCAGGACTAATGAATAAAAAGATAAGTGATCCCTAGCCTTGTGATGAAAATATCAATGTAAATTATACACCCCACCCCTCCTTGCCACGACACACATAAATTAATTACCATTACTACGCAAACTTAAATGCAGGAATTTCATAAGTTAATGGAGCAACATACAATAGCTTATTAACTTGAAAAACATTTCTGTTACACATGGTAAAGCTTTGTAACTTATAAAACATTGCTATTACTCATTGTAAACATTGATCATTGGAGAAAACATTGCTGTTATAATATAATATATAGAGACGATGCTCGAGGCATCCACCCACCCAAATTCCCCGGCGGCAGATGTTAAGTGGAAGAAGTACCACCATTATTACAGTTGTTTTTTGCCGCATGAGGGAGGAAACCGGAGTACCCGGAGGAAACCCTCGTGCAACGGGCGGGAAACAACCGGAGAAAAACCCGTACATATACACTTCCCATCGCCAGGATCGAACCCGGGTCTGTACGAAGTCTGTGCTTGCAGCTACCCGTGCACCCATGGTAAAGCTTATTAACTTGAATAACATTGCTGTTACTCATTGTAAAGCTTATTAACTTGAAAAAACATTGCTATTACTCATTGTAAAGCTTATTAACTTGGAAAACATTGCTATTACTCATTGTAAAGCTTATTAACTTGAAAAACATTGCTATTACTCATTGTAAAGCTTATTAACTAGGAGAAAACATTGCTGTTACCCATGGTAAAGCTTAGTTAACTTGGAAAACATTGCTCTTACCTATGGTAAGGCACACGTAACGTTACTTATTTAAAATGGTTCACCATGTGAATTCAACTTGATAAAGGGTGAGGACCTGGAACGCCAGAAGTAAGTTCAATAAATTGGTTACACTAAGTTTCAAAACACCTTACACGTAAGTTCTTTAGGAAAAGATTACACACGTTTACTCAGGTTGTAGTAAAAAAACTTTGAAAGATCTACAGCATTCTGCAAATAACTTTTTCCTGATTGGCAACAACCGCATGTGATACGTTAGTGTTGTAAGTGCAGACTTATAACCTAGCAAATCAATGATGGAGTCTGGCCAACTCGTATTATTTGATTCGCTCAGGGTAACTAGGAATGTAGTTACATTGTCACTCAGTGACGTGGAAGTCGGACGAAACTTCGTCCCCTTAATGGAAAAAAAGTAGTTAAAATGACTTCCGGTGCTAGCCACCACACAAGCGATGCAACATCGCTCTGAACAAGTTATTCAAATTTAAATTAGCAGGCATAGGGATGCCGTTCATATTCTAAGTTAAACAGGTGCAATTGCAACGCTTAGATACTGCAAATTAAAGTCTATGATAGCAGGTTATTGGACCCCTGCATATCTGGAACAGATTAGCAGCACAAACGAAAAAAAATATGTTGCATAATTGCTGCATTTCGATTTACTTTTAAATTGTAGGTTTCTGGAATTTTAGAATTCCAGCATCTGACTTTCCTATGTATTGGTCGCTTACGTTCAGGAGGACCAATGAGGTAGCATAGGGAAAACGGTTTTTTTGCCATGCAAAAGAGCTCGTTATAGGCGATTGCCTTACAGACAAATCACTCTTTAACATTCACTCTAGTAACAAATACGAGTCACTAGAGCATCGCACAACATTAGGCTCAAGGATTGTACCGATCACATCCTGTAGTATAACATATTTATTGTGAGGAAACACAATAATTTCAAAAAGTCATGTTTGTTGGCAGAACCTTAACTGTTAGGTTCAACCTGAGCATGATAGTCAAAATAGGTTAACACATATAAACATTACCAAGGTTCTTAAAATGCCATGATAGACGGCTTTCTGTATTGGTCAGTTTGAACTATCACATGGTATTCAAAAGGGAAAACAGACAAACACGAATACAGTTGTTTCTTAAAAAGCTACGATTGACAGCTTCCCGCACGGGTTAGTCTGAACTATCTCATAGTAATCAAAAGGGTGAAACAAATACAAGTAAACGTAAATACATTTTACACACCACATCAAAAATAAGCCGCATATATAATGAGTTGCAGTACTCGTTATGCTGTTACGAAAATAAAACTTGAGTCAAATGCAGACACTAACAAAGATACTACCAAACCGTGGAGTATGTGAAGATATTTTGAACATTAAGTACGCAATAGGCACACAATCGTGAAAATTTTCATTGGGAATAACAGTAGATGACACTTAAGTGAAGGGGTTAAGCGAATATGACTTAACGGGGTAAGAAAACATGTATCCTGTCCCCTCCCTTGTCCTAATGCTTATTTTGTTACTATGTAGCATAAAAAAATTACCAAATAAGTAAAAAGCATATTAGAACTGACTTTGATAAGTTGGTCGCCAGTTTGAATCCCAGCACGGGACCAAACAAGTGATGTTGTATTCAGAAACATATAAGTTTCTAAGCGAGTGATGTTGTATTCAGCAACATACAAGTTTCTAAGCGACTCGTGTCTGTAGCATGCATATGATATTTTATTTTATGAAGACTGTGTATTCCGATGAAATCTTATTGCCATTGGTACTGCTGGGAAATAGTGATTAAATTTGACAATGTCAAATAGTACTGTTCGAATCGAAGCATGGACATTCCATATTTTTTTTATTTATTAATTTGCCTATGAGAGCAAATTGCAGTCACGTTTGGCTATAAAAGTGACTTTTCTTCAAATGTGAAGAGGCAAGAAACAAGATTTCAAAGGGAAAAAATTGAAAGTTGAAAAAAACATAGCCAGTAACGCTTGTGTTTTCTTTCATTCCCCCAGCTAGAGCAAAACTAGGCCAAATGGCTGGCGACGTAATTACCGAGGGAAGAGAAACCTACTCAGCCTTGAACGACTTTGGCCGGTCCATGGCCAGCTCGAGGTCGAAGGTAGAGCACAACAACGATATGGGAAAGTGCCACGCCTCCTTCCCTTGAAAGCAAAAGAGAAACAACCCCATGTGGGCAGCTCAGAGAAAGTGAAATATTATTTATTTCAGATCAACAGCAACAAAGTTGAATTTATTAAATTTGAGTTCAGTTACATGGAGAATGCGCTCTCGAGTCTTGCTTGCACCTAAGCCATACAGTATTTTATTCCAATTCCACCCAGCATAGTATTGCTCAATAATTAATGAGGCAATTTAATCTTGCTGTACATAATTATTGCCCTGATTTCTGTGAAGGTTGTTTTTTTTACCCCAAAGAAGGTGCGTTTTCCCTAGTCACATGACAATTAACTTCGGGCCAGTCGGTAAATGCAAAATTCTTGCTTAATTATGTTAAGCAATTTTTGTTATAAATGAGCTGGGTTTGGAAGCTAAAATAAGAAACCACTAAAAAGGTACCATGATTTTAGGATGAGCAGGGATTACGTAAGGAAATAATTAATGGCTTAATTAATATTCATAACAGAAACAATACAACTAATCAATTAGATACATATTTGCATAATATCATACATTTATTAAATGCATGAGCCGAATATTTATTCGGGTAGATCAAAACGACTACAGATAGTAAATATAATTGGGAATCCTCTTCAAAGACACCGAGAGGCGGCAAGATCATTTGTAACCCGAACAAGTGTTATTACACCTATTGTTAAGAGTTTGCAGTTTAATAATTTATTTCAGATGATACGAAGTACCGGAGTACTAGTTTGTATCAGCAACAACAATAATTGACAAATGGATAATAACAACAAATATAAAAGTATAACACAGATACAAAGATAAAGTAAGGAAAAGAATAAAAGACACTCTTCCTAACAAAACAATCAATAAAAATGTGTAGCCATGTACTTAGTTGTTATATTGCTTATTTAGGAGGAAGGTTTTGACTTTAAATTTTAGTTGAATAAAGGATGTAATATTTCTGAGATCTTTCGGAAGCTGATTTAAAATTAATAGAACATAATAACGCTGTAGATTTTGCCTATACTTATTTCTCCATAATGGAAGTTTTCTTTTAATGGAGGTATCCCGCAATTTACTGTTTATGATTGTATTTCTAATAACCCTTTCGTTTTCATAATAATTTTTTATTATCACAGTATAGGCCTGTAACGATGTGATATCTAAAAGATTTAAATTTTGTTTAATATTTTTAATTTTTAATTTTTTCATTTTATCTTGAAACAGTATGCGAATTATTTTATTTTGAGCTGTCTGTAGCCTTTGGAGGATTGTTGCATTTGCAGTGCTGTATACTTCAATGCCATATCTTAAGTTCGATTCAACTAAGGGAGTGGAGATTAATTTCTTATTTTGAAAATTTAGAACTTTTCGAAGGTAATATAATTTAGGCATTAATTGTCTTATTTTCTTAATTAACTCATTTATGTGGACTTCGTGTTTCCAATTTTTGTCAAGCCAAAACCCAAGATATTTAGCCGAGTGTACTTTTTGAAGAGGTAGGCTAACGTTAAGTTCCTTATCTTTTTGGTTGCAGTACAGCAGAATATTCAAATTTTTGGGAATTTTCATTTTAGTAGTTGTAATTTCCAAAAAGACAGTTTTATCCTTGTTTATGTAAACTTCATTTTCCCAACACCACTCCTGGATAGCATCAAAATTTCTCTGCAATTTTTGGATCATTTTTTCATAATTAAAATGGCTAGCAAATAGACAGATATCATCTGCAAACAAAATTAACTTGTTCCCTTCTTTGTCAATATCATTTATATAAATTAAAAATAGTAATGGTCCCAAAACAGAACCCTGTGGGACATCGTAGTTTATTCCCTTGCAGTCGCTATGTTTGTCACCAATCTTGGTTACACTTGTCCTATCTGTTAGATAACTTTTCAGAATGCCAAACATTTTCCCTCTGATCCCATATTTTTCTAGTTAAGTGAGTAGTATGTGTTTATCTATGGAATCAAAAGCTTTCTGCAGATCAATGAATACTGCCCCAACATATTTGTTATTGTTTAAAGGATGGCATTACCAGTTGACAATGTTTACGACGGTATCGTAGAACCTAAATGACTTTCTAGAAGTAGATTTAATTACGATAAGATCGTCGCTCGTGATCGATTACTTCGTGGAATAACAATAAATCCCTCCCACACGGGACAGTTAATTATGGCGTCATATAACTTCAAAGCGCCGAATACGGGGAACAATTAATGAACCCGAAAGCAACAATGAAATGATTGACATGCGTAGAGGTCCCATTTGGCAATAAGGGCCCAATCTGTCAGAATGTTACTATATTTAGCATTTCAATAATGAATCAATACTACAATGGCCGATAACGCTACAGTATTTAAACCAAACCTCGGAATGCATAATATCAGTCGATCATCAGCCGCTTACCAATTTTTTAACTAGTTCACGCCAGTCAAATTCCGGATGTCCCGATTCGAAGTACACCAGGCCAGCAACCGTGCCGCAATTGGTGACAGGGCTTCGCCGCCGAGCTAAAGTCGAGTACCGAAAGCCTCACTCAAGCTTCTATAATAAGCTAAGTATAAGCTAAGTATTCTGATTCAATATCAATAGCTATGATTGTTTAGCTTAACTAGTAACAATACGTACGCTACTAAATTAACCCGAGATTCCTTAATTTAATTTAGAGAATATAATAATGATTAGGTTTACCGCTCGACTTAATCCGTAATGCCATTCGTTCGACTCATAGCTGAATATTTGTAGTCGATACATCAAAATCATAACTATCTGTCATTGATTTAATTGGCCATATTGTGGGGTCAATATTGTGTACGCCGGAGTGTCGATTAAAGGCCCAGTATTAGACGAATGATTGCTTATTATTTAGCCTACCTATTTTATACATAATTAATGTTTTATACATTTGATTCCCCTTATGCCATTCTAGATAATAATGTTTATTCTGGTCAAATGGTTACTAGAATAGAACATTACACTGCTAGCGCACATGCAAGCCGCCACCCTCCCTAGTTCGAAACGAGAGAGAACGGCAGTTTCCTGCCAGTCTTGGTGCAATCAAGGCGATTACCAATCGACAATAAATTTTTTTGAAGTGTAAAACTGTTTCTGTGCAGCTGACTATCGGGGCACGAAAGGATCCTTGCACCCCCTCCCCCCCGGTTCTCTCGACTACTTTGTTGTTTGGTTGGTTAACGATTCATCAACTTTCACCGAACTAAGTATATCTAGAAGGTAAAATTAGTATCAAATTAAATTCCGTAACTACACGCCCTAACCCCCTCCTCCTCCTCCCCCGAAAAATATTGCATCACATTTATCAGAATAAACAAGAATAAGGATTCAAACCAATCTCTTCAACAACAAAAATAATGAATATATGTATGAAATGAATTTTCCCCTTTCATAAAAAGTTAAAGTAGCGATAGCCAACATCATCTAGGCCATGAATAGTAGTAATACAATCGGACGCAATCTTTTCCAGAAACGGGGGGGGGGCGGGGGGCCAAGCGGAGGATGAATTTTTGGGGCGCACAAAACTAACACGTTTTGGCTTATCAAACTTAGCCTTCCCAGTAATTGTCTAAAATTATTATTTAGACAGCAGTAACAAATTATTCTACAGACCATAGTCACAAATCATTCTATAAGACAGCTGTCCAAAACTCTACCCCCTCCCCACCCCTCCAAGTTTTATTCTCCCTCCCCTCCCCTTTTTTCCCCTTCCCCCTATTTCGCAAGAAGTAACAGAAATTAAGCATATCAGTCTCTAATTAAACGGAAAAAATATATAAGACAAAACGTAATTCGTACAAGAAATTATCATTTTCAGGTTAAAATGATCCACCATAAAATATCTTTATCCCGTTAAGGAATATTCATTTTGCATCAACTTAATAAGGACCTGGAATTCTAGAAAATACTTTCTGAAGAAATTGATTTGCTTAACAGGCTCGATAACCACTAACAATAATTGACTTAGTATTACAAAAACGTTAAAAACAATTGCGTTCGTTCAACTAAGTAACGAAACGCGACCACCAACTTCGGCAACCTTAGAATTCTTAGGCGCAACGATCGGAAATTTCTGTATAAATAACGTAAAATAAGTAACCCAGTTTCATCGAATTATCATTTATTTACTGCAGCATAACGAACAAGTGACTTAAAAGGTAAACTAAAATCACAGTTGTACCTCGACGTAGACATAGAAAATTCTCGATTGTATCTCATAACAAAGACAAAAGATTTCCAATCACCACGCCTAAGAAACTGCTAAGAACCAAAAACTTTCCCCGATAATCAGGAAAATAATGTAAAATCAATAAGACGTAGCATCAGCAAATTAATTAATAGACATAAATCGCTGTAAATAATACTAAGGAAAATTGGAAATTAGCCTACAGCGAAAATTACACAATAGAAATAACGTAGTTCACTAAGCCACCTTTATGCACTTACGTTTCGTTAGAGTGGCATGACCCGGATTCGAACCGGCTACCTAGTTCGCCCTCAGATCACTTGCATAGTGTCTTAATCGCTATGGCCACATCCTCCGGCCATATCGATTAAGGCGCTATGCAAGTGATGTAGGAGCGAACTGCGTAGCCGGTTCAAATCCGGGTCATGCCACTCCAATTACATAAAGGTTGCTTACTGAACTATGTTATTTCTAGTGTATAATTTTCGCTGTCAACAAATTAACTTACGTCGCCTTCATTCTGGAAATTTTTACTGTCAGGGTCAATACGGCGTAAACCTTCGGGGAATTTCTTCCGGCAGTTCGAGCATCGGTGGCGGTGCAGGACATCCATCCCCTAAAAAGTCTCTCCACCAAGTAGCCAAACGGTCTGAAAAATCCAGGAATTTGGAATATAAAAATATCTGTTTCCCCACTCACTCCCCTAGTCGCATAACTCCTTTAGCATTGCGTAATAGTGACAAGAAACTGACACCTGCTGTCCATTCCTTGGGTCGCTACTGACCCAATCAATTTTATTCTGAAATAACCAACTTCACCACTTCTCATACCCCGTCCAACGTTACCAAAAATTATTTGAGCAGTGTAAGTATTTAAATAATAGGAAAATTGAAACACAAAACCATTGTAGCCAAGCGACAATCGCCAACTCTGGAAACAGTGGGTTCAATTAAACGATCCCAATCCGGAGTTCGTTCGTTTCACGTCACGAGATGGCGCTACGAGCAAATGTCGCTCACATGTCGCAGCAAGGCGAAACGAAAGCGAAACAGAAATTACAAAAATAATTAAAAAATATGAATAATTCACTGTATACAAACGAGTCATAACAAAAGTGCATAGGCGCACACGATATGTCGAAAGAATAATAAAAGGGTTTAAGAAAAAATGTTTATTTCAGTGAAACATTAAAAATTACGTATGCAGACACGAAAAGCCAAAATAGGTTACACCCGAAAAATTTTTTCTGTTGTTTCAGAAAAACACCTTCCCACAGGCCTTTCTACAGGTATGGTGACCTTTCCATAGGCATGGTGACCTTTCCACAGGCAGGGTGATCTTTCCACAGGCATGGTGACCTTTCCACAGGCAGGGTGACCTTTCCACAGGCTGGGTGACCTTTCCACAGGCATGGAGACTTTTTCACAGGCAGTGTGACCGTCCCACAGGTATTCGGACCTTTCCACAGGCATGGACCTTTCCACAGGCATGGTGACCTTTTCACAGGCTGGGTGACCTTTTCCACAGGTATGGTGACATTTCCACAGACATGGTGACTTTTCCACAGGCATGGTGAACTTTCAACATAAAAACGAACTTTCCACAGAAAAACTGAACTTTCGACAGGAAAACTGAACTTTCGACAGAAAAATTGAACTTTCCACAGAAAAGTGAAATTTCCAGAGAAAATGCACCAGCAAACAAAACTCAAGACCCCTGCGAATGAAAAAATGAGTTATTTTTTTATAATTGTATTTACTCCTGATTCTCCTAGTGAAATAAAATACGAGACAGGAGCCGCATGGTAAATTTAAGACACTACACTTAGTTAAGAAAACCAAAAATATAACAAAGTTGAAATTTTATTGACCCAAAATTGTTACACAGGTCAAAAACTCGAAAATACCGAACAATTATTATGCAATTGAGCATTGTACAGTGTTGTAAATGAAACTGTCTGACATGTATATTCTACGGAAATATATACCATCACAGTAAGTGCAAAATAATACAGTTATGAGCACTCATCCTCCCCCCGCAACCCCCCCGAAAAAAGTTTCAGGAATTTTTGGGGGACTTCTGCATGTGAACTCATCAAAGAACTTAGAAAATAATAATACATAGGTTCATCGACCAATAATTAGGACCACTTAACAATCATTCCACCCCGCTAGAAAAATAGGATTCCTAATATGTATTAGAAAAAGCTGAGGATTGTATATAAGGTCTTTTACTTGTGGAAAACTTAACTACATTCAAACTTAAGGGAATTCTTAGTATATTTCAAGATGTTTTTTCTTACGTCGGTAACGGGAAGTTTACGCTGGCAATCGCCAGTAAGTACAATCATATTATGGAATACGTTAATCAAAGTACTAAATTAAAATAAACTTTAAGGAGATAGATCGTTACTCCAAGTAAGGGGTAGCCGACCTTATTTTAGAAAGGGTGTTGTCAATATTTTAAGAAATAGCACTTTCCGATATAAAATTTGGTATCGATAATCGGTATCGGTAACTAACATTACACAACCGATACTCTCTGTCGATGTAACATTAACTTATTAACATCAACAGTCTTACAACGTCCATTTATTATTATCAGAATAACATTAGCTTTAGCTTAGCAGAAGACACACAGTGCACTTAGCCTCAGCCTCATGCACTTTTAATTACTGCCACGTGCGGTCCTATCCTGATACTCGGTAGACATCAGTGGTCCGGCCGGGAGCCAATCAGCTCTCCCGGCAATCACAGCATCCAGTTGCACATCTTCTGCAATACAGTAGACCAGGATGCAGGTCCCCATTATAAGCAACATCCCTGGCCTATTTCACTCTCTCCCCCAACAATTTTGGACCTAAAAAGCCACCCGTCACTGAGCCGTCAGCAGCAGGGTTCCCAGCCGCATTATTTCTGAGTTAAGTAATTTTGACGATCTCGGACTAAGCCAAATTTTTATGGAGTCTTGCATAAGAGCCCCTTTCTCTTATTTTTTCTAGGTTCGATTATTTTAGGAGTGCTTTAAATTAAATTCTTGAGGGGCCCCATTTCCTCATCGTTCTCTTCCATGTAAAAAGTTCCTTACTTAAGTGCAAATGGAAGAGAATTATAGGAAGGGGAAGAATTTTATAATTTTACTTGTCAGGTACTTCTCAAATCTTGCCTTCATGAATTTTACTACTTAAAACTTTCTTGTTATTCTGCCAATTTATTTTCCAGTATTTGATTGTCAAACATTATGAGAGACATTTTATTTAGGTGAAAGAGCTAATAGCAATAATAATAATTTTTTATTTTTTTTTATTTTTTTAAATTTTTTTTTATTAATTATGGTGCAAAGAAAGAACCTCCATGAAGTACCTGGGTACTTGTGTATGGTGGTTCATTACATTTAGTTCAACAAATACACTTTATTTATCGATCTGACAAAATGAAACTAAATAAATTCATCGGTCACAATAATAAAACGTCACAAGAGTGTTTTTGGACAAATTTAACAAATTTAGAACAAATTCAAAACAATTGAACAAAGAAAAAGAAAATAACAGGTTACATACATTTTAACAGAAAGATTTCTGGTTTTACAACAACAATATTTCATAGCGAACACTTTTTAAAAAAAAAACCAATTAATACTTAAATTACTAATTGATACATCTATATTAATATACATATGTAACAAGTATTATAGCTTCAATAGTTATACAAAAATAATATATTTAGAAAAGCAAATCACCTGTAAATAATATTTAAGAAGTCATTTGAACCCACAATCATTATGGCATCACATATTATAATTCACCAATTAACAATTTTTTTAATTCCTTTTTTAATATCTTATACCCTGTAATGAAAAACAATTTTTTTGGGAGTAGATTAAATAAATGGGGTATGTAATATGTACTAATTTTCCTGCCATAATTATTTCGAAAAAGGGGTACTCTTAATTGAAGTGTTTTCCTTCGTTCATTTATTGTTGATTTATCAATAGTACTAAATATTAGAAAATAATTTTTTTAAATAATAACGTAATTCCTTAAGTCAATAATTTTTAGGATACCCATTTTTTTATAAATATCTTCGGTATGAATGTCTGTGTTTTGTTTAAATAATATTTTAATTATTTTATTTTGTATCTTTTGTAATCGTTCTATTAGGTATTCAGCAGCAAATCCGTAATTTTCTATTCCATACCTAAGATGAGATTCAACCCAAGCATAATAAATTGCCTGTCTGTTTTTTAAGTTTAAAATATCTTTTAAAAAGTATAATTTAGGCATAATACCTCTAAGTTTTTTAATTATTAAGTCGATATGATCATTATATTTGCAATTTGTATCTAGTGTAAGTCCCAAATATTTTGCCTAGGTTTGAATTTAAGAAAATATTTTTTCTGACTTATTCTTGTATGAGGTGTCTTTATATTCATGAATACTGTTTTATTTTCACTAATAAAAACCTCATTTTCCACACACCACTCAGTAATAATATTAAACTGTTCTTGTAATGTCTGCATCATTACTTCATAATTAACATGAATTGCCATAAGAACAACATCATCAGCAAATACCTGTATATTATCTTTCTCAATTTTTTGATCTATGTCATTTATATATATTAGAAATAAAATAGGCCCCAATATCGAACCCTGTGGCACACCGTCATCACAATCTAGAGTATTGCTTATAATTTTATCAATTTTTACACAGCTTGTTCTATAATTTAAGGAGTTAACAAGTATATTTAATATTTTTCCTCTTATCCCTATGTTCTTCATTTTATTTATTAATGTTTTCCTGTTTATCGTATCAAATGCTTTCTGTAAGTCTATAAGAATGATCCCCATAAATTTACCATCATTTAAAGCTTTTGAAATTTTATCATTTAATATATTTAAAAATTCACATGTTCCTCTATTTTTTTGAAAACCAAATTGATTACTAGTTATAATATTATGTTTTTTAGTAAATTCCTGTAATTTAATTGCGAAATATTTCTCAATTTACTTGGCAGCATAAACGACAAACAAGAATGGAAATAGAAAACGTAGATTTATTGACACCAATGGCTACAGATTCAATAACCAAAATAATAAAAATTAAAAAATACACTTTGGCACAAACTGGGGGCTGACTCAGTCCCCTTGGCTTGACCAAGACACAGCGTCCGACTGCGCAGGCCCTTAGGGCTCAGTCATAGAGAGGTAGCGTGGCTGACCCGAACTACAAAAGTGCCAGGCCCGGAACAGGGGAGGTGTGTTTGGGGGCCAGCGAGTCCTGATCCTTCATGCAGGAAGGACGAGGAAGCCCACACCCGACAAGACGAAGTCAGTCCCAAGATGAACAGGCTAAGAATAATGGAGGAGAAGGGGTGGCGGTGGGTAAAGCGTGCGTCACTTGACAGCGTTGGCTCAACACTGACCTCTCACCTCAGTGACCTTACGTGCCCAAAATGAGGTCAATGCCTGCGGCTGTAAACAACAGAGGGGACAGGAAAGGTTCGTTTGTGCTGCCAACCAAACTCAACCCACTGAAAACACTAGCTTACAAGTTACTTGACAGCACAAACGACAAACAAGAATGGAAATAGAAAACGTAGATTTATTGACACCAATGGCTACAGATTCAATAACCAAAATAATAATAATTAAAAAATACACTTTGGCACAAACTGGGGGCTGACTCAGTCCCCTCGGCTTGACCAAGACACAGCATCCGACTGCGCGGGCCCTTAGGGCTCAGTCAAAGAGAGGTAGCGTGGCTGACCCGAACTACAAAAACGCCAGGCCCGGAACAGGGGAGGTGTGTTTGGGGGCCAGCGAGTCCTGATCCTTCACGCGGGAAGGACGAGGAAGCCCAAATGAAGCCGATAGGCTGAGGGCCTCCCAAAAAGAAAATTAATAAAATAAGGTTATGTAAACGGCACGTTCGATGTAAGTGGGAGTAGTATGACTCGCCTGAATGTCCCGGTGCCGAAGACGGGCCTGAACAAAATGGCCTTCGATGTGGTATCGATAAAAGCGTCACAAAAACACTGATAGGAGAAAATGAGAAATAGACTCTCCTTACAATGAATACCATTTGGTATTAGCCAAAACACAAAAGAGCACTGCAATTAAAATTAAAAGCACTTTGGTAGAGCAAGAAAAATAAAGATCACTCTGAGGCTTGAACACTGCACTAAAATGGGAACTTCCCAGAAGAAACAAATTATTATTGGCACATGTAGATTTCCCCATTGTAGGCACCATATGCTGGGCCACAAATTGGCACTAGGCCATGCAACAAAGCAAATGAGCCCAAGCACTGACAGCAAGGCTTAACTTCAATGAAAGCCATGTGCAAAACACTGGAAGCACTGCACGGAAAAGGTGAAGCACTGAAATGAACCAAAAATAATGCCTGATGCATGAAACTCGACGCACTGCACTGAAACACAAAACACCCACTGGTGTGGTGAAACGAAGCTGGAGTGAAACGAAGCACTAACTAGTGCGACGAAGCACTAACTACTGGTGAAAGTGTGCTGAGGGGTGACGGGTTTTCAGTGATGTTTTCCTGGTCGAACACATGCGTCGTTGTGCACCTTGAAGTGTGTCGAGATTGGTATGTATATAACGACAGTAGCAATTAGACGACCAGCGACCCAGAGTCTGAATCAAATGGTCTTCTACTCGAGCTGCTGCTGCTGCGGTAGCTGCACCGATTCGAAAAGAGTGTCCATTGTAGAGGGTCTCGTCCAAACCAAGTCTTGTAAGAAGTGTCTTGAGCTTGTCGATAAAAAACTTTCGTGTGAGAGGTGAACCGTCATCTTGAATGAAAAAAGCACTATTATTCTTAACATGCATATTGCTCGTCAAGGCACGGTACACAGATAAGGCACTCACTGGGCAGATAGTTGTGCCTGTACAAAAAAGGTGTATGGTGACTCCTTGGCGGAAAGGGTCAGTTTTTGAAGAGCATAGTGTAATCGATGCTCGTTTTGCATTGACATCGACCTGGACACGAGAAACAGTCAGATCAGCATTGGGGTTAAACCTGGTCTTTACTGCGAACTCCCCGCAGCGAAGGAACGCAAAGAATGCCACGGTGCAAACTGCCTCTAACAGTACATCGACGAACGGCGAGAAGAGTCCTCTCCTCAGTGCCTGTACCATGCGACTTAACAGTTCAAAGATAATAGGTAACCGAGGTTTCCGGTTAGGTGCTGCTAAACGTTTCACTGCACGTAGTACTGTAGTGAGTCCCGGAAGTGGAGAGCCTGTAGCATCACACAGTGGATTGCTGTAACCATTGCGCACAAAGGAGAAACGAATTCCACACAAGTATAATTTGATAGTGCCATGCTTAAGGGAAAGGGTTCGGAAGCAGTGAGCCACAAAGTAAATCAGTAGACGTTCATTCAAAGGGGGGAGTTCTGTGCACCAGGTCAGTCTTTGAAGAGTAAGAAAATGAAGATAACGTTTGAAACCCGTGCTATAAGCTTGTTGCGTGCTTCCTGCAAGTGATGCCTGAAACAATTGCTGTACGGTTTTTGTCAGCGCATGATTACTCGGGAAAAGCAGGGGCAGCTCTCCGGTATTGGGGTGGCTTGAGGGACGAGTCGCCGAAATCTCTCCATCTGAAACCGAGAAAGCGAATCTGCAATATTATTTTCAACACATGGGACGTGCATGGCAGCAATAGTGTAGTTTCCATGCAGAGCATTCCATGTGAGACGCCGCATTAGTAACATGATAGAGGGGATTGGTGATCTTCCTTTATTAAGGATGTGAACGGTGGCTTCATTGTCGCACATAAAAAGAATTTTCTTTCTAGGCCACTTCTCTCCCCAAAGACGTGAGGCAACAATAATAGGGTACAGTTCGAGTAGGGCCATGGAAATTTCTTTCTGGGGTAGATTTAGGATCTCCTGTGGCCAACGTTCGGCAAACCAGCAACCCGCAAAATAACCTCCAAAACTGACCGTGGATGCCGCATCTGTAAAAATCTGAAGATCGGGAGCTCTCGTAAAAGAAAGTTCTTGAAACAAGGAAATGCCGTTCCACTCGGTAAGGAAGGTAACCCCACGTAAGCAGCTCTCTCCTGCAATTAGCATTGAGGGAAACGTGATGGTGCAGCTTACGTACACTCTTGGCCAGACTCAGTAAATAACCTACAAAAGAACGCCCTGCAGGAATTACTCTAGTTGCAAAATTAAGGTGTCCTAAAAGACACAACAGATCTCTTTTCGTGCAACGTTTGCTTCTGTAGAAGGACATGAGCAATTCGCTGATTCTCTGCAACTTGTCAGGTGGCAGGCGTGCTTCCATTTTCTGTGTATCTAAAATTATGCCAAGAAATTCAAGTTCCCTAAGGGGCCCAATGGTCTTGCCTGGAGATAATGGGATATTCAGCTTTTTAAACAGGTGGGTTAGTATTGCCATAGTACGCAGGCCATCCTCCTCCGGCAAGTCCAATGTCAGAAAATCGTCTAATAAATGGAGGATGTTAGCGACACCATAATTATGTTCTGCAATCCATCAAATTGCTGTAGAAAGTCTATCAAAAATTTTAGGGCTTGACCTTGACCCGAACACCAGTTGTGTAAAAAAGAAGTATTCTTCCTTCCACTTGATTCCGTGAAGGTGCCACAAATTTGGCCTAATTGGCACCAGTTTGAAAGCATCCATGATATCTGCTTTGCAAAGAAAAGTTCCCTGACCTAGCTGTGAAATAATCCTGATGGTATCGTCCACTCTAGTGTAAGAGAGCGAGAATTTAGATTTATCAATTAAATCATTAAGACTAAAATTGTAAGGATCGTTGTGTGGGGATGACAAGTCAACGATCAATCTTTTCTTGAAAGAATATTTTCCCGTGGCGATACCGATCGGGTTAATTCTATAACTATCGAACGGTGGCTTGTCAAAAGGACCTAACAGGAAACCCTTCTTAACTTCGTCTGCAACGAGGGCAGTGACAACATCAGGTTCGTTCATGGCAGACAATAAATTCTTGCATTCCAGTGACCCGGGTGGTAATTGTTCAATCCCTGTGTCGAAACCAAAACGAAAACCATCAATTAGATCGTTAATCTCATCCTGGTTAGGGTGTAAAGCGAGTTCCTCCTGAAGTGCTTCAATGCAGACTGGTGTTGTCACTGTGTTAAGACAAGGTTGCAGTCATGGCACGTTGGAAGGTCTAGTGGACTCTGCAGATTTACAGGCTACAACACTGTGCAAGTTCTTACATTTGGAGCACGCATGGAGCAGGGCACATGTGCGTCGAGTACACCCTCGTTCCGAGTTGTAGTTGTTGCAAATTTCTGCATCCTTATGGAAAACACGAGGCCTCCCATGCCTATCATTGCTAGAAGGCTGGTTTGTTACCATGCGCGGAAATGTTTGCGAGGATCCTACTGCTCGTTGTCCCTTATTGGCTACCACTCCGCCTGAAGATGTCTGTTGCTGGGGACACATAGTGGTAGTGTGGGCAATGCTGCTGCATACTCCGCAAGACGAAACTCTCTGACCACCAAAAATGGTATTGAAAAGAATGCTATCCCGAATGCTCCAGTCCACAACTACGTAATTTTGGCGAAGAATGGCTGCAGCTTTGCTAGAAAAGGCGGTGTGGTACTGGTAAAATCCATTTGCCACACCCTTTATGCGACATTTGTCCTACCCTTTATGCCTTTCAGGGTAAACGTCGCACAAAATCGATTTATAAATGCTAAAACCCATAACAAATTCTTCCACCGTAAGTGGCCGTTGCAAACGACTATCAATGGATTTTAAATTGATGACAATCCCGTCTGATGTTTCTACTGTACGGACAGCCTCGGGAAATGCTCCATGGTTAGAAGGAAAAATGAGCAGCGCTAGATCAATTTCCTTACCTTCGATTATATCACGTCAAAGTTGTGGACTGATTGTTTCTACGTGGGCAACAGAGTCGGCAGCTATTCCGGAGCCAAAACCAGTTGTTGAAAAATTGCGCACGGGATCTCTGGAAAAGCGATCGTAATAATTTGCAACGCAATTGGAAGTCACGTGCGTTTGTTGTGGTCTTCGTACGGCCGCTGCAGACGACAGCGTGTAGGTTCCTGGAAACGGAAGTACCTCCGGTGTTGCTCCGATGCGATGCGCGTTGGTGAGAAGCCTGGATGCGATGACATCACGCGCTTGGTCATGGCCGACTGCCGATGGACGCATTGCTGCTCTCTCTTGTTGAAGTGCATCGAATCTAATCGAATCTAATCGAATCGAATTGAAGTGCATCGAATCTATTTTTTTGAAAAACAAATTGATTACTAGTTATAATATTATGTTTTGTAGTAAATTCCTGTAATTTAATTGCGAAATATTTCTCAATTATTTTATTTATTGCAGGTTGTAGAGCAATAGGCCTATAATTATTATAATCATTTTTCGTTCCTTTTTTATAAATTGGTCTTAAGAGTTGAGTCTTGAGCTTTTCTGGCCATATTTCCGTTTCGATGATACAATTAATTAATGGTATGAGGAAGTTACAGGAATTTTCAACATTTAAATGTTTCAGTTGTATACCATTTAAGACGAATGATTTTTTTATCTTAATTGTTTTCCAGATTATTTTAATGTCTTCTTTCGTTGCCATCTCTATGCTCATGTTATCTTTATATAATTTTCTAGTTTTCTCTTTTCCCATGTTGCCTTTGTCTGTTTTCCTACTATATTTCCCTTTAAGAGTAATTGCTTGATTTACGAAGCATGTGTTAAATTCATTACAAGTTTGTTCTATTGGTACATGTGCGAAAGATTTCTTAATAAAATCATCTATGTTACATTTTTCTTTACCTGTGAGTTCATTTATCTGTTCCCACATTTTCCTTTTTATCTTTATCATCTTCAATTATTTTCGAGAAATAGTTTTGTTCATCTTGTTTTATTGCCCTGTTATTATGATTTTTTATTTTTCTATATTTTGAAAGTAAGGTCTCGTCACTTTCATTTTTCTTTAATTTCTGCCATAAGTCGTTTTTCTGATTTATTAAATTAACTGTTTTTTCAGTAATGTAGTTTTTCCGGATGTGGTTTGACTTACAATTATCTATTTTTTTAGTATTTTTTTCATATATTTTTAATATTTTGTGTTCAATATTATTGTACATTTCAATCGGACACTTAATATCCTTTAAAAAATCCCAGTTTACGTTGTTTAGTTCATCTATTAATTTTTTATCATTTAATTTAGTCTAATGTTTGACAGTTTTTTTAAAGTTCAATTCTCTATGACTGTCAATTATAAGTGCTGTCATGTAATGGTCAGCTACCTTTTCCTGGATTGTAATACCTATATTATCATAAAATGTTCTAATGTATACATGATCAATACATGATTTCGTTAAGACATTGTTTCTAATTTCCTGTCGTGTTGTATTTATCCTAGGCTCAAAACCAAATTTTGCCAATACATTTTGGTACTTTTCTTTCCCATAGACGTTTTTGGGTTGGAGGGTAATAGTTTCATTTGTTTCCATGATGTCTAAATTTAAATCCCCCATGATTATTACATTCTTGGTTTTATCATAGCCATATAACAGTTCTGATAGTGCCTTAATAAATAAATTTACATTTGTTTTTGGCTGTTTGTATATTAATACAATTATATAGGGTTCTTCATTCCACTTTACTTGTAGTTCAAGAGCATCGTTTTCATCTAATTTTAATGCCAAGGAACAATTTTGTATTTAATTTTTAACAAAAATTGCCAGGCCTCCGCCCATTACTGTATTTTCTCTAGTTACCCAATGTGAATCGTAATTTTTAATTTTGTACAGTGATGTCTCTTCCATTTTGATGCTAATTTCTGTAATCATAATAATATCCCAACATACATTCATTTGTTCTATTTCATACTTTAAAGCTTCCCAATTTTTCCGTATATTACGAATATTTACGTGCAATAACCTTAACTGTTTACCTATTTTAGGAAAGTAAGCTTGCAGTAAGCCTTTTAGGTCACAACTCCTTTCAGCAATTAAATCAATAGGTTCACATTGTAAGACCATTAAATCAAGTCATTTTCACTTCTAACAATACGCACTTGTTTATCATCTTCATTTTTACGCATTGCAATTTTACCATTTCTGATCCACACATATTTGTACTCTTTTAGTTTTGCATAATCTTTTGTAAGTCAGAAAAGTTTTTTGTTGTATGGGGTAAGATGTTCATTTATGTATGTGCGTTTCCTATTTCCATTTGAAAAAGTTGCATCATTTGTCACAATTTTCTTTCTGTGTTGTATCCATTCATCTCTGTTCTCTCTGTACTTAAACTGAATTACAATCGGTTCACTCTTATCTGGATTTCTCACTAGAATTCTGTGAGCCTTGGCTACCTGTATTTCTTCGTATTTTTTTTTATCAAATTGCCTAGCAATTCTACTAACGGTGTCTTTCAAGTCTTCATTTGGGCACGAGTCTACTCCAAAAATTTCAATATTTCGATTTCTATCATATTGCTGCTGCTCATGTTGTTCAATTTCCATCTGGTTTAACTTTTCTTTCATTTCTTTACATTGTTGCTGGCCATCTTCTAATTTCGGCAGTCGGTTTTCCATCTCTACCATCTTACTTTTTATTTCTTTATTTTCCTTCTTGATTTCTTCATATTCTTTATTTATAAATGCCATAGATTTAATGACACTATCAACTTTTTTTTCCAACTTTAGTAGTCTGTTTATTTTACTTTCCATTCTTTGTAGAATTTCATTCACATTGCCTTCTTGGACCACCATTTCATCAAGTATCTCTTCCTCGGACTCAGTATTTATTTTTTCTTCATCACTTCCTTGGTATTCTTGATGTATTTTGTCTGTCATTTCTGAATTTTCATGTGTTTGTACTTCTTCTTGATGTTCTGCATTGTTTTCTTCATCTCTCTCATTAGTGCCAGACGGCTGTGTTTCATTTGACTCATCTTTTTCACTCGTACTGGATTTGCTTGGTCGTTTACTTCTACACAGTTCACACTTCCATATTTTTTAATAGCTGCAGATTTTTGTTTCCAGGTGTTTTCTCTAAGGCCTGCTCATGAATAATGTAAATTTACATGGCAACCTCCATAACAAGTTGCAAAGTCACCTTGGGTTGATAGTTTTTTGTTGCATTTGCCACAATTCTGCATTTTTTTTTAAGTTCACTTAGTTTTAGACCAGAATAGGCTCTGGGTTGAAATCAGTGCACTAGTTTTATTTGTGAACGTATTTTCGAACACAAAAGTTTTTCTTGCTTCCATGTTTCCTACAATACCAGATCACAATTTCCCCCTCAAATATATAAGCCTCAAACTAGTACTTCTTCTTCAATACAGATCACAAAAATTGCACAGTGTGTTCTCCAGATGCTTGCTTACTGCTCAGTAAATTTCTGTATCTCAATACCACCTTTTTTCTTAAAAATTGCTGAAGATATCTGGAGCACTTTCGTGTGTTATCCTGGTCAAATGGCATCCCATAATAATAATAATAATAATAATAATAGCTTTATTTAATTGTACAACGTGTGTGTTAAGTACAAGCGGCACGAAGTCTTCTGACTTGTTTGTGCAAGCATTTATATACAGTTTGAATTTACATAAATATATACAATTTACAGTTAACTAAACCTAAATACATTAATTAATCATAGCTACACAATATACAATTATAAATACAATTAGTAATGCTCTATTAATGATATTTTATTAAAAATATATTAAATGTTATGTAGCACCAAAGTTTGTATTTTATGTTGTTTTGATCCAGTTTTTAATTTCTTTTCCCATTTGTCTGAAGTTTTTCAAATTTCTTAGTTTTGCTGGTATTTTATTCATGTAATGCGGTACCATATACGTAATCCCCCTTTTGCCATAAGAATTTCTCCACTGGGGTTCAATGAGCCAATTATTGTCATTTCTCACAGATCTACTATTTTCCTCTTTATTTTCTGCTTTGAAATAATTTTTTTTTATAATCTCGTACCTATGTGTTTGCTCAATATTCATAATGTTTACAAATTTGTAGATTTCTTTACTACTTTTTATTTTGTCAGATTTAAATAATACTTTTATAGCTTTATTAGTCACTTTTTGAAGTTGAATTAACATAGATTTTGTGGTTGATCCATAAAGTGAAATTCCATATTTAATGTTAGACATGATTAATGCTTCAAAAACCATTTTCTTATTATTATCAATTAATGTATCTTTAATTTTATAAAGGATTGGTATTATTCTTCTTATATTTTGGTTTAATTTTTCCATGTGAGTATAAAATTTCCAGCTAGAATCTACTTCTAGTCCCAAATATTTAATATTATATATTTTATTAATTTTGCTGCAAGCACATTTTAAGTTTTCAGTTTCACAATTATCCTCGCATATAATTATGTCTCTCTTTGATTCATGCATGTGTGAGGTTTTTATTGGGAGATAACAAGTTTTGTCTTTATTTAAAATTAAGTCATTTTGCAATAAGTAAATTCTCAATTTATCAAAGTCCTCTTGTAGGTGTTTTATCATTTTCTTATTATTATGGTGTATAGATAAAAAGAAAATATCATCAGCGTAGAGAGTTAATTCAGTTTTCCAGACAATGTTTGAAATATCATTGATATAAATTAAAAAAAAGTAGTGGTCCTAAAACAGAACCTTGTGGCACACCATATTTAATATTTTTCCAGCTGCTGTTTTCTTCACCTAATTTTACACTGCACTTCCTTCCTGTTAAATAACTTTTCATAATATTATACATTTTTCCTCTAAGCCCATGATTGTAGATTTTTTTTAACAATATTTCAGTTTTTAGCGTGTCGAAAGCCTTACTTAAATCAATAAAAATGGCACCTGCAAATTTACCATCATTTAACGCTCTTGTTACATTATTATTAATTTTTTCTAATGCATCAATCGTACCAATTCCTTTTCTGTATCCAAATTGATTTTTATTCAGGATATTGTATTTATTAAAAAAGATTTCTATTCTTTTAGCAAAGAATTTTTCAATTATTTTATTTAAAACTGGCAACAGGGAAATTGGTCTATAATTATTTAAGTTTACCATTTCTCCTTTTTTGTAAATTGGTCTAATTATTTGTTTTTTAAAGTATCTGGCCATATTTCAGTTTTTATGATACTATTTATTAGTGTTACCATAAATTCACTTGTTTTTTCTTTGGTAGCGATAAAATGTTCCATTAGGAAGCCATCATGTCCACTTGATTTTTTACATTTCATATCATTTATGATTGTTATTATGTCATAGATATTAGCTTCAAAGATTTCCATTGTTTTATTTGAATTTTTGTTTTTTGTATATCTAATTCTGTCTCTAATCTTTTTATTTTTTTTTCCATTTAACTTTTGATTTTTTAAGTCCATATCAATGTCAGGTATTTGTTCCTGAAAGTGTACTGAAAACTTTTCACATGTATCTTTAAAATTACTTTGGTTAAAGCTTTTTTGTATTTGTGCCTCAATACTTTTATTCTTGTTATCTTTTCCTATAATTTGATTTATTTTTTCCCAGGTTTTCTTTCCATCCGTTTTATATTTAGAGAAGTATTTACTGTAAAAAAGTTGTTTAGCTTCACTAATATCTTTGTCTATTTCTTTTTTCATATTTTTATACTTTTCATTTTCCCAATGCAAAGAAATATTATCTTCCTCTCTCTTTTTTAGTTTTTTTATTTTATTCCAAAGGTTATTTTTAATGTTAATTTTTTTAAGTAAATCGTCATTCATCCATTCATGTCTCATGTAATTCTTTTTATTTTTATTTTGTTTTTTTTTCCAAGGTATTTGTATATCATCATTATTGTATTGTGTATTTTATCATTTATCTCATTTGGGTTACTTTCAGCCTTTAAGTATTCCCAATTCATGCTATTTAGTTCTTCTACTTTTTTTTTATTATTTAGGCTTTTCTTCCATTGTGCATTAGTCTTATCATTTCCAGTTTTAAGTTTAGTGTTAGGCATAGTAGTGTCATTTAATCCTATTAAAGTATAGTAATGATCTGCTAGTTTAGTAGTTATTACTGCACTATTACAGTTTAAATTAGTTAGTTTAGTGAAGATTAGGTCTAAACATGATTTTGTCATTACCTTGTTCCTTATCTCTTCTCTGGTAGCTGTTACAATTTGTTGTGTATAGCCATTGTAGGCTATAAGATTTTCAAATTTGAGTATATCAGATTTTTCACATTCATTCTGTGTTTCGGTCAAAGTATTAAGATTGAAGTCTCCAATAAAGATTTTGTTTACATTTTGTGCATTGTCTTTTTGCTTTATTATTTTTTTAAATTCTGCAATATATATTTTCCTATTAGATGAAGGTTTCCTATAGCAAATTACTAAATTGTATTTGTTGCTATTTGTATTCATTGTAATGTCTAATGAATCATTTTCATCCATTTTGATTGCTTTGCACACAATATTACTAAAAACATTTTCCTTTATAAAAACCAAAATGCTACCTCTTTTTTGTGTGTTCCTGCATACACTATATCTTGTGTAATTACACATATTATAAATTTCCGTTTCAATCTCATGTATATTAATTTCTGTTAGAACTATTACATCCCATTTTATAACACTGTTTTCAAGGTCAATCAGTAGTTTTTCCCAATTCTTCCTACAACTCCTTATGTTTACATGTTTGAGCATTATTATATTGGCATATAAATGTTTGTCACTCATAAGGTCATTAAAATTACCATACACGTTATTTTTAAATTCATACACCTGCTCCATTTGTGACCTTATTTGTTACCGATTCTTCTGCAGTTGTATTTTTTCAGGTTTTCAAGTTCATCTTCACTTTTTATTGTGTACACTTGTTTGTCTTTTTCTTGTTTCTTTACTTGCACTTTCCCTTCTCTGAACCAAATGAATTTGTAGTGTTGTTTTAATTCTTGCTTTGTCTTCAATGAGCATATGACACCTTTTTACAACAAACTTTTGTAAAAAGGTGTCATATGCTCATTGATGTATATAAAATTTTCACTTCCACTGCCATACACTTGTTTGTTTGTAACTTGGATTTTTTTTCTTTTCAGCAACATATCTCTGTATTCCCTGCACTTGAACTGTATTATCACTGTGTCTGGTTTGTCTCTCTTTTTCGTTGGTATTCTATGTGCTCTGTCAATGTGCCAATCAGCGAATCCATCAATTTTCAGTGTATCAACTAGGCCATGTATTGTTTCAGTCATTTTTCATTTTTAACATTGTCTATTCCGTAGATTTCAAGGTTTTTGTTTCTTGCATATTGTTCCGCTTCGTTTTGATTCTGCTTTATTTCCTTCAGAGATGTCTTAATTTCATTAGTGTCTACTTTTTCTTCTTTCTTCATACCACCAATTATTTCTTCAATTTTGTCAATCCTCTTGGATAATTCTTTGTTTTCCTGCTTTATTTCTTTATTTTCTTTCTTCATTTCTTCGTATTTTTCTTCCATAAATTTCATACCCTCGATGATTTTTTCATTGTCCTTTTTTAGTTCCAGCAGTGTTTTTTCAATTCTCGCAATGGCCATATCTCTTTCCTCGAGTTTTGCCAATTTTTTTCCCTCCTCTATTTCTGGTTTTTTTAGCTTCCTGCTTTTTTTTGTTTTGCTTTTTATTTTCCCGGCCGTGTTTTCTTCGTCACTGTTGTCGACATCTTCGTCACTGCTAGAGTAGCTTTCACTGTTGGCATTTGTTTTTTCATCTTTATCAGATTTGGTTGAGTTTGTTCTGCCGGGTCTGCAACGCTTACATTTCCATTTATTTATAGACTTTCCCATCGCATTTACGGTCGTCGCTGCCAGTCCCGCACATTTGTGATGGTATTTTCCTTTGCATTCGGAACAGTTCACTATATCCCCTTCATTTGTTTTAATTACATTTTCACAGTCTTGACACCTGGACATTTTTATCCGATGATTTCCGATGCACCAATCGTCACTTGCAAACGGTGCCGCTCTGCACGCTACGTCATTTGCAATGTCAGTTTTTCGCCCCTCCAAGACTGAGTGAATCGCAATTTGAAATCGTGAATCCTCCGTAACTAATGCACCAATTTTCAAGCTGTTTGGCTTAAAACACTCACCGGGTAGTCTGCTTTCACCTCATCGTGTCCGTTTGTCGCAGTTCATCGTATTTGATACATAATTTTTACGTTTTTGACGGACGCGAAATGCCGTTCGTGCCGATTATTATAATAATAATAATAAGCTTTATTTATTGTTTACATGGCTCGAAGTTTTTACAAACTTGTGTGAGCAACAATAATAAGTATAATTTAAATAATAATACATAAATTTGTACATATACACTTTTACAGAAACTTTAACAAAAACTTATTACATAAAATGAAATATGAAATATATGAAGTATGATATATATTAGCCCTGTATTTCATTCATAGTTATATATATTGTTTCACTAACTCTAGTTTCAAATTTTTTTCAATTCTTCCTTACTTTGGTAACATAGCATTGCATTATCTAATTTATTGAAGAGCTTAGGTATATAATTTGCCTTATTTCTTAGTCCGTAATTATTATTCCAATAAGGCACCTTATATTTCTGCGGTTTTTTTTTGCAATCGTTCTCCTTTAGTTTCATCATAATTTTTATGTGTATTTACATAGTAATTTTTTATTATAATCACATAATACGATGGTCCAAGATTTTTAAGATTTTATTTTTCAAAAATATTTATCTGTTTTTTCTCTCTCACTTCCAAAAAGTGCTTTTGTTATTTTACTTTGTAGTTTCTGTAACTGCATTACTACATGTTCAGTTGCAAAACCGTATACCTCAATGCCGTACCTTAGCAAACTTTCCACTCACGCGTCATATAAAATTTTTTTATTTTTGTTATTTAACATGTGTTTAACATTATATAGTTTTGGTATTATTTGACGTAATTTTGATATTAACTTTGTGATATGTTCTTTAAAATTTTTAAATGTCACATCGCCTACTTTGAAAATTCGAGTCGATGTTTACGTTTTATTACACTTAGATTTCAAAGTAAAGGATATTTACCGTTCCAATATCCTTGTGAATTTTCGACAGTCAGTTTTTCTGGAGTTGGAGGGGTTCAGAACGACTGTCTTCATCAGGCTACCACATCACTGCTTACTTCGTCGTGATCGTTCGTCTGCTTTACTTTGAAATCTAAGCGTAAAAAAAACGTAAACATGTTCTTTAAAATCCCACTGTGAGTCAACCTCCATTCCCAAGTACTTTGTTATTTTTTTTGGTTCTATTTTCCTACATGTTACTTTGCAATAGATTCCTCCTACCATTGACGCACATTTTTCGGAATGAGTTATAATATTTATTTTGTGTTTATCTTTCATTTTAGGAACTGTTATATCTAATTGCACGTTTTTTTCTAAACATATGTAGAGTTCATTTTCTATAAGCCATCCGTTAATCATGTCAAAATCTTTTTGTAAATTGCCAATCATCTCTTCATAGTTATAATTTATCGAAATTATTATAGTGTCATCTGCAAACATGTATAACAAGGTTTTATTTACATAGTCATGAATGTCGTTAACATATATTAAGAATAGCAAAGGTCCTCTAAGACAGATCCTTGTGGTACCCCAAAATTGATTTCTTGGTAATCACTATATTCATCTTGTATTTTTACTGTTACTTTCCTTTTGGTTAAGTAACTTCTAATAAGATTTAAAAATTTTCCTCTTAATCCAAGTGTTTCACATTTTTTAATTAATTTCTTATGATCAAAGGTGTCAAAAGCTTTTTGTAAGTCTATAAATATTGCACCAACATATTTTTTTTTCATTTAGTGCTTTTGTGATTATTTCGTTTATCTGTACTTTTGTGTACCCGTATTGTATATTGTTTAGTAATTTCAATTCTTCTAAAAATTCTCTAATTTTATTTGAAAAATACTTTTCTATTATTTTGTCTACAACTGAAAGCAGTGAGATAGGTCTGTAATTGTCTTTATTGTGTTTTTCTCCCTTTTTATATATAGGTCTCAGTACTTGGTCTAGCCAAATTTCTTTGTCAATCATGACATTAAATAATTTGCAGATGAAAATTGATGTGTTTTCTGTAGATTGTTTAAAGTTGGTTATATTAAAGCCGACTCTGCCTGTAGCATTTGTATTTTTAAGTGCAGTTATAATTTGCGTAATTTCGTTTGGGGTGGCTTGCTGTATATACATTGAATTGTTATTATTCCTATTGTTCAATTGTTTGTTTGTATTGTTTTCAAATTTTTTCCTTAAAGTTGGGACTTGATTAATAAAATTTTTGTTAAAATAATTTCTTAGCTCTTGCAGTTCTACTTCCTCAAATGTTGCATCAGTATTTTCTTTATGCTTTTGCTGTCCATTTATTTCATTTAGTATATCCCATATTGTTTTATTATTACTTTCAGCCTCTTCTAGTTTTATTTTATAAAAGGCTTGTTTGCCGTCTTTAATTTTCAAACTTACTTTTGCTTTTAACTCTCGGTAATGTTTTAGATTTTCTGTTTTAATGCTGTCATCCTGTTTCTGTAGACACTTCCAAAATTTATTTTCTTTATTAATCATATCTATTAGTTTTTTGGTTATCCATTCCTTTCTCTTCTCTCCATTTTTATTCTTTTTTTCCCTATCCTGTATTTTTCCGGTTTCTTGTTACTTTCATAGATGTTTTTTTTAATAATATTTTCAATTTTATTGTACATTATATTTCGACAGTTTATTTTATTTAGAACATCCCTACTTGCAACTTTTTTAGTATATTTTTTTGATTGTACTTCATTTTAATATTATCAGTTTCGTGTTGTATATTGTCTTTTGTTTTTAATGTTTTCTCCTGATTTCTGTATCCAATGCAAGGTGAAATAGTGATCAGCAATTTTCAACGTTATTGTTCCTTCATTTACTTCCCAATCATTATTTATTAGGTTTACGTGTATGTGGTTAATACACGATTTTTGCAATTTATTTTTTTTATTTAGTGACGTAATTTCCTGTCTTGTGGGAGTTTCTATTACATTTTCAAAGCCATCATGTTCTCGTACCAATATTATTTTGATCGTATTTGTCTATTGTATTATCTTCCTTTTTCAAGATATCAATATTTATGTCTCCTAATTAAATTATATTCTCCTTTGATTTTCCTGTACTCCTTAGTTTTAAAATTTTCTTCAGCTCTTAAATAAATTTTGGTTTATTTGTTTCTGGTCTTCTATATATTGCAATCACTCTGTAACTTTGCAAATTTTTTATTAATATCAATTCTAATCCAACATTATTTTCAATAGTTAAAATTTCGATCGTATTTCCTTCAATATTAAGATTTTTATTTATACACACTATTAGACCTCCTCCTCTGGTTGTATGTTCTCTTGTTATGTGATGGCTTTTATAACCATTCAAATCATAAATTATTGCTTATATTTATTTCTGTCAGAACTGTAATATCCCATTTTATATTTGTTTGTTTCATATTCCATTTCAGTATTTCCCAGTTTTTCCGGAAGCTTCGAATATTTACATGAATAATTTTTTTAATTTATGTTATTTCCAAAATCACTTTCCATTGTACCTTTCACTTCTGCATGTGTTTCAAAGATGGTTTTTATACTTGGGCTCCAATTTGTAGTTGTAGATCATCTTCCGATCTTACCTTCTTCACCTCTCTTGTATTTTCATCTTTTCTCATCATAATCTTTCCTCTGAGGAACCATACATATTTATAATCATTGGCTTTTGCGAATTCCTTTGTTTTCCAGAACAAGTGTTAGTAATGTGGAGTCATGTTTTCACTTGAATGTATATTCGACTTCTGTCTCCATTTCTGTATACATTGTCATTTGTAACAATTCTTTTGTTGTTTTCTAACCACGCATCTCGATATTCCCTGCTTTTAAACTGTACAATTATTACATTTTTTTGTTCTTATTATTGTTTGGAATTCGGGGGGCTGTTTCCACCTGGTCTTCTTTATAAAAACTGACGTTTAAGTTTTGCGCCACTTTTTGCACAACATCCTTTAGATTTTCTTGAGGTAACCAGCGGAGTTGACATATCTCCAGATTTCTATTTCTGTCATATTGTTCTTTTTCGTGTGTTATCAATGTTAATTCTTGTACTATTTTTTCTATATGTTTGTCTTTAACTTGTATATTTTCTACTTTAATTATTCTTTCATCCATTTCTTTGATTTTTTGCCTCAGTTCTTTGATTTTCTTTTTTCATGTCGATTTGTACTTGACCTTCATAATCCAATGTCTTTATGTCTTTTTGTTTTTCTTGAAGTTTTGTAACAGTATCACAAATTTCCATCAGCTTGTCCATCTTTTCTTCTAATGTATGCATTGCTGCATGCAGATTTTTTATTTCTAGGTTTTTTCACTTTCAATATCACCTTCTTTTATCTGTTTCAATTTTTTTATTCTGCTCTTCATTCTTTCGCCTTTCTTCCATTTTTTTTCTGTCAGAATTGTTGACAAACAATACTACTGCTTTAAGTAAACAACAATAGGTAAGGTAACGATCTTTATTAGATTAGTGATGGTGAAATCGCGCATATATTATACGTTGCCAAGTTACCAAAACAATGTGTTGCGTTGTTGTACTTTACTTTAGATCCTTTTTTACAAGCAGCCTTTACATGCTTTTGCCAAATATGGCTTTTTATACTTTTATATGTAAACACAAGGTCCTACATCAGCGAATAAATCTGCATTATAATTATGTCTTCATTCTTCATTCATCAAGAATTCCATGAACCTCTATGACAAGATGGTAGCTACAGCTATGGTTTTTTATGAAGACGGACCAGGACATGGCCTCCCAGTGATGCAACCCTTGAAACCCCAGTGATACAACTTCAATCGTCCATCATCAATTAGCGAGTGAATCCTCCAGCCAAAAATCATGTAAGAACTTTAGAAAGTGATTAGTAGCCAATATTTATTTCCATCAATCATGCTTTCCCACACAAAAATGTTTAAAGGGATCGAGATTCTCACCTAGAAAAACTATACCATTTGGGCCCTACGAGTAAAAGATTATTTGCAGAAAAAGGGACATTTTGCTATTGCAATTACCGGAAATCGTCCTGCAGCCGATACAGCAGTTGAAATTAGGAATGCCTGGGATACTGCCAACCAATACTGCTTATCTTTTCTGCGTTCGTGTATGGATGACAATCATATGTTACTTTCTGCTGATAATGACGTAGCAAAAGTTTTGTGGACTGCACTTCAAACACGTTATGGTCGTACTCAAGGAGATGCCAACCTACGCAAGCAAGACCAAACATATGACCAGATTTCAAAGATTAAGCTCATGCACAACGAAAGTATCAGTGACTATTTCCTGCGACTACGTTTGTTAGCAACCGAGTGTGCTCAGCTAGGTAACCCAGTGGCAGATCATCAACTCGTTTATTTTGCTTTGCTAGGTATTGATCGGACTGATCTTAATCAAACCGTCCACAATCTTCGTATGGATTATACCACTACACTGGATCAAGCTGAAGACAATTTAAAGGAATTTGGTGAATGCAGATCCACAGTGGGTACTGCCCATGCAGATGTTTTCACAATTAACATGCCGTCCTTTGCTAATTCAAGATCAGAACATAGACACAGAAGAATGAGACACCGTCAAGAACGTACCCCCCCAAACTGTTCCAGCCTCCAGGCCATCGGTGGAACAAGACAAAGTATTGATTTGTGGATACTGTTCCAAAAGAGAACACGATCTGCAAAATTGTTGGAAACGTCTAAAAGATCAAGGTCTACCTCTGCCACCTGCAGCTACTAAGCGCAATTTCAATGGCGGACGAGGGTGTGGGCAACATGTGCGATATTTAGTGCCCATTTATAACACCAATGACTGTCATCTTAACAATGCCTTTGAAAATATTCCGGATCAGACAGGTACAAGACCCAAATACGTTTTCTCTATTGACCCTTCCAGTTTGCGGCCAGTCAGATTACATCGTCATGTCGACAATTCTAAATCTTTAACATGGAATGGTGATTCGGGTGCCGGTTGCACCTCACATGCCATTTGGAGTGGTTGCATAATCCGAAACCAGTTGATATACCAATTGCTTTGGCAGGCAAAGGTGCTATTATCAGAGCTAGTTTCCAGTGAAACGTTTTGATTGAAACGCCATATGAAACAATCACGATAACTGACGTTCTCTACTCACCTGCTGTGATAAATAACCTCCTATCCATAATTCTATTAGATGAAAAAGGAATAAAGTATTCTGGTGGTGATGGAAGGATTACCTTCTACAGTCAAGATGGGAAACGTACATTATTTCGAGCTGTTGCTGAAGATCGCCGTTACGTTTTAGAAGGTACGACAATCCCAGCGACTAATATTCCAACAGATTTACCCGTACCACATTGCCTCTCTGCACATATAAGTTGGGATAGATGGCATGAACGATTGGGACATTTATCACAAAAGAAAATGGAACTCATTGTACAGAATCAATTGCTGCGTGATGTCCAAGTACGTCCTGGAGTAATAAAGGATTGTGATGTATGTATTCATGGTAAAATGAAAGCACTAAGTTTTCCTGGTCGATATGAGATCTGCACAACCCAGACACTCCAGAAAGTTCATACAGATATTGCGGGGGCTTTTGCAACACCATCTCCTACCCACGGAAAATATTTGTACCTTCGTACCTTCTAGTCGATGATTACAGCAGGAGATATTTTGCATACTTCCTTACTTCGAAAGGCAAGGCTTACGACGCCTTGCGTCATTTCGTGAATCTACGACAAAGCGAAACTGGACATAAAGTGGTAACACTGCTCAGTGATAACGCTAAAGAGCTGTGCTCCCGAGCAATGGAAGAGTTTTGTACTACACACGGTATTCGACACGTGCGTTCAGCAGTTCAAACACCAAGTCAGAATGGAGTGGTGGAGAGAAGCATTAGAGTTATACTGCAACAAGCGAGATGTTTACTAAGTTCTGCAGACTTGCCGAGTATTTTCTGGCCACATGCGATACAGTTAGCCTGCTACATGCACAACGTAACTCCCACAAGTCCTTTAGGTCCCTACATAACACCTATGATGAGGTAGGCTCCAAGACGTCCTAAACCAAGTGGTCGTCACCATCGCACTTTTGGTTGTCTTGCATACTACCTTGAACCTCCATACAATAGAAGCAAGTTAAGCCCTCGGGAGACACCTGGTATTTTTCTTGGTTATGGGACCAATCGTTCAGGTTACTTGATCTATAATCCTAAATCCCACACCTACGTCTACACCCGAAATGTTCATTTTGTGGAAGACGTGAAGGGCTCTTCACTACTTCAAACTACATCAGATTTGCCTAGTTCAGAAGGTGCGTGTTATCTCACTCTGGACGATGAAGACAGTGACGATGATGAGCAAACTACGCCACCTCAGCCACCTGTACCACATGTGCCTAGAGAACCAACGCCTCCACCTCAGCCTCCTCGTCGAGGACGACCCCGGGGGACGACAAAAGAGGTGATGGCAGAGCGAAGACGTCAGGCCAGTGAAGGACTAGGAATGGAATCACTCCTCAGTCATTCTATTAGTGGTTCACCACCTCTTGATATTCCATGTTGTTCCTCGGAAGTTGACTCTAATATACAGATGCCTCAACGTGTGCACAGCCATTATTTACCCAACTTCGCATAATGATTTGCATAATGTGCCATTGCCTAAAACATATCAAGATGCTGTAAATAGTAGTGAGTCAAAAGAATGGCTAGATGCAATGCATAACGAATTGGAAAACATGGCTCGACATCACGTTTGGGATCTGGTGGAAAAACCAGCTGGTGTTAGAATAATAAAATCTAAGTGGGTATTCGTCCGGAAATACAATCCCGACGGAACCTTGCATAAACACAAAGCAAGATTAGTAGCGGCTGGGTATGGAATGCAAGCGGGACGAGATTTTGAAATTTCATACGTACCCGTCGTCCGCAAAAGTTCAATTAGAATTATTCTCTGCATTACATCACTTAAAGGGTACACTCTGTCCTTCTTTGATGTTACTTCCGCATATTTATGTAGTTCAATTGGCAATTTTAAAACTTATATATCTCAACCACCAGGATTCGCAACTGAGACTACAGGGGGGAGTAGTGGCCAGCTAGTCTGCTCGTTGCGAAAAAGCATTTATGGTTTACCTTCTTCAGGACATAACTGGAACGAACGATTAAACGAGATACTACTTGCTGTAGGTTTAAACAGATAAGAATTTGATCCATGCATATATTACGTTTTTGAACCGGAAACGGAAGCCGGAACTGGTGGGTTTTTTGGTGTACTCGTTTTTGTCGATGACGATTTATTTGCATCGTCTTCGGAAAAACTAACCAGTTTGTATTTAAACAAAATAAGAGTACATATAGAAATATTGCAAGTGGAATCACAGCTGTATTTAGGACTTCAAATTACTGTAGCTGAACATATGGTAACAATAAGCCAAAGCAAATTTATAACTAAGCTTTTAGAGAAAGAACGCATGTCCGAGTGTCGTGCAGTTAAAACTGTGGCTGAAACGGGGCAGAAATTAACAATGTATGAGTGCAAGTGATGTTGACAAAACCAGATATCAAGAATTGTTGGGTACGTTAATGTATTTGAGTAACACTTGTCGTCCTGATTTGTCTTACCACATTTTTTCATTGTCCCAGTATAATCATAATCCTAAGCAAATACATATGGGAGCTTTAAGGAGAACTTTGAGATATTTAAAGGGCACAGTAGATTATGCTATACATTACGAGAAATCCAAAGTCGGTAAGCTTAGAGCTCAGTCTGATGCTTCATGGGATTCATTGGTGAAGAGTTCGAGATCTGTGACTGGATATGGTATTTTTCTGGGAAAGTTGCCAGTTTCTTGGAAAACAAGGAAACAGAAAGTAGTTGCCTTAAGCACTTGTGTAGCTGAACTTAATGCTATAAGTGAAGCTGTAAAAGAACTTATAGTTATTAGAGGTTTGGTATATGAAATTTGTCCAGAACTAATCAGTTATCCAATTGTACTGGAGTCCGATTCACAATCAGCAATTCATATAGCTATGACAGGGAGAAATACAGCAACACGTCATTTCTCACGTAAAATAAATTTTGTACGAGACGAAATACAAAGGGGCGCATTGAAACTTGTGTATAAACACGGGGGAGAGCTGGGAGTTGATTTGCTGACCAAAAATGTTGGAGCAGCAAAATTAAAGGAGGTCATGGCTGAAGAATTCGCAATGTACTGACGTGAAGGGGCATGGTATAAAGTGAGTGATTTGTTTGATGCTAGATTTACTGTTTGTAGGATAATAACATAATTTGTAAGGACGCATGTAATGTTTTCAAAGTATTAACACTTAGCCAGCTGATAACTTTATTACAAAGTTGAGTGTGTGTTATTGTTGCTTACTGAAGCACCGTGGGATCTTGTCAGAATTTGTGACAAACAATACTACTGCTTTAAGTAAACAACAATAGGTAAGGTAACGATCTTTATTAGATTAGTGATCGTGAAATCACGCATATATTATACGTTGCCAAGTTACCAAAACAATGTGTTGCGTTGTTGTACTTTACTTTATATCCTTTTTTACAAGCAGCCTTTACATGCTTTTGCCAAATATGCCTTTTTTTACTTTTATATGTAAACTCACAAGGTCCTACACCAGCGAATAAATCTGCATCATAATTATGTCTTCATTCATCAAGAATTCCATGAACCTCTATGACATTTTCATCCTCTTTCCTTTTCCCTTCTTATTTTTTTCATGTTCGTTTTCATTAATATCTTCATCGTCACTTCCGTGTTCTTCTTCACTATTTATTTTGACCTTTGTCTTCTTTTTCCTTTTCTGTTTGTGGTTTTGGTGTTCTGCATCTCAGACATCTCCACTCTTCTTTACTTTTTATACTTTTTGAATTCCATGTTTTGGCTGCTATTTTTGCTCACTTGTAATGATATTTTGCCTTACTTTTGCTGAAAATTGCATTATAATTTTGGCTATTGAGTTTATCTTCACATTCTCCACAACGGATGTTATGTCGTAATTTTTATATGCATTTGTTTGTTTCAATTGTAGAATTCAAACACACCAAAAAATTGCAGTTTCAGTTTTGGTTTCGAAATTCTTGGTTCAGTTCCGGATCAAGCAGTTTAACCATTCAAACGTAAATTTTTTTTCTCAATGGCCGATTTCGTGCACTCCTTAACAACGATTTGACCTCAAATGTTTCTTGATTTTTCTTGCTTAAAACGTACTTACTGTTATTCCTTCAATAGCTCGGGTCGTGCACTGTATCTTTATATTTGGCATACCTATATTTGGTGAATCTGTTGAGCTCTAGTTTCCTTATAATGGACGGACTTTCTGCAGCGTTTTTCAATCTTCAACATCCATGGGGGCAGCCATGTTGAATAATAATAATAAACTTTGTTGTCATGGAAAGACAAAATGCGAAGAAAAGGGCCAGTTTTAGCTATATAGATCCCACCTAGTAAAAGTTACAGACTATAGTCTTTTGTCAGTTGTCTACAAATTCAAGTTTTAAAATGGTCTTGCCAAATACCTATTAAGGTTACAGTGTCGGAGTCCTGCGTTAAACAATCCAAGCATTGGTACGATTATGGGCTCACCCGGTAACTCGTTCCACACTTTCACAACTCTGTTGGAGAAAAAATTTCAGTGCGGAATGAACTCCCCCGAAGCCTTAGACCGTGACCAGGTGCAAGGTCATCAGTACGCAACTCAAAAAACTTAACAAATCCAAATTTACAAGACCATGGAGCAAGGAATACGTTAGGTAACGGTCTGCTTTGAGTTTACGTAATTCAAGTGGATTAAGTTTAAGAAAAAGCCTATCAGCGTAACAGTTATTATGTTGTCCACGTAATGACTCAGTGAATCTCCGCTGGACATTTTCAATACAATCAATGTCACCATGCAGGTGTGGTGACCAAACATAGCTTGCATATTCGAGGATCAGCCTTACGCAGACTTTAAATTTAAATGCCAGACCATAGTGTCAACATGACCCGAAGTAAATATCTTCTTTATTAACACGCTGGTTTGCAGCATTTGTGACATTACCACAGTGTGTTGTAGATTTTAAATCGGAGGTAAACCAACTGCCGAGATTTTCAAACATTACAGTTTGAAAACATTGTAGTTGATGACAAGGAATACTGGAACATCTGGTTGTTTCTACGAATATGAAGTGCATTACATTTTTCTTCTACAATCGGCAACTGATATTATGATGACCACTGAGAAAGATCATTGGTAGTAGTGATTAGACATCCTTGGGTGGTTCATCAGTTTTTTGCAAATAGGGTCAAGAATTGAACTATGCCAGGGAAAATGGTTGAAGGTTTAACCAGTGTGGCACAAATAAGAGAAGAGGGTTAGCTGGCATTATCATTATGTTTTGTTTGCTGTGGATTGTTCGTTAGTTGCGATTTTCTAAAATTGCTATAATATCACAGTCCTTTGTGCTTGAAGTATCTCTGGTAGGAAAAAGAGAAGTGTAACGTCGAATTAACTTTGTTTTTTTATTTTGTTTGTATAATTAAGTGGAATACTTTTGTTTCGGTTTGGCTACGGCGTTAGTTTCGGTTTGGCTATGGCACTCTTCAACTTCCGGTTTTGGCGTGTGGTGGCGCTGGAATTGTCATTGACGTCCGATGGCGAAATTTACAAAATGTGCGTACTGAGTGAAAAACGTGTTACTTCTGGCTTGCATTATCGTCAGTAATGAAACACGTTTTTGTTGTCCGTCGTCATGAATTCGGGAAGTGGTTTCTCCCAATTTCATTGTAGTCCGTCCTGTTGGTCTACAACCGTCAACCTGCGTTATGTTGGGCAAACATGCTGAAGAAGGATGAGACACTAAACGACGCCATGACGAATGAAGATGCCTGTATTTTGTTCACGATGTTTGTCAACGTCAGATGGTAATGGCATGCATTTTCTAAACACCAAGGAGAAGATTTAGCCTACTGCTAACGAAGCCACAGTGGAGTTTTCACCGCAACAATAGAAAGACCAGTAACGAAATAACGGAACTGATACTCTTATTCGACAGAATTGGAGATACAGCCATCGTCGTACCATCTCGTTCAACCACCTGTTGATGGTGGCCCGTGTGAGTTTCTGAACTTTCTCCGACACTGTGGTTTTGACTCTTCAATCTTTCGTTTGGTCCGTGAGTACACTAAAACTATAAGAAATGCTGCAATTAACTGTCCAAAATTTGAATTTATTATGCGCCAATACGCCAGCCAGAAAAACCAAATTAGTGTCATAATATGATTTGGATTTACATGTATTTATTTGTTCGCCATTCCTAAGATAGCATGAACAAAAGGAAGAATAATTGAACTATTGGGTACTTTTCTCGTAATAGCATAATTAATCCAGGGTAAAAGGAAGCTGAGCTTCCAGTGGATTTACATGAAATATATTTTTCTCTGCCCAAAGGCTTATCACATAGCAAAAATTAAGCTAGGAGGAAATTTAAAGAAGCAGAGGTGGGGTTATATTTTACGAAATATTAAAGCATATTTAAGAAGGTAATTCTAGGTAAACCTTAGGTTTTATCAACCTTTCTGTGAAGAAAGAATAGCCTATTTATTAAATTATTTATGTAGCCTATATATAGCCTACGGTGGAATTCAATTTCGTAGGCTTATTGTCAAATGAATTTTCCGACTGAATTTAATTCATTGAATTCGATCAAAGCTATTAACAGCTTTTGGTGTAGCCTACTAGGGGCAAATATAACTATTACTAACATGCTATGAATTTTTGAAATAAATGTTTATTTTTTGTTACTGTTATTTACTTGTGGAAATGAATTCTTGGTCTCGACAAAATAAGATTGAATCCGGGGAATTTGTGCGATAACATTTGAATTAAGCTTGGACGAAGTGAAATTAAGGTGTTACAGAAGGATGGGTTAACGTGTACCTAGCCTACCAACAAAGCAAACGTGGTGAATTTTATGGTAAATATATAGGAGAAAATTCTTACTGAAGTTTTTTTTATTATTTTTGTTCAACCTTTTTTTTCCTGCCTTCAACCTTCAGCAGGGTCGAGAGCCCCTTAGAAATTCGGGGCTAGAGCCAGTTGTCCCTATGTCCCTTTCTTAATCCGGCCCTGCTCCACCCCATGGCTGAGCAGATTAAATCTCTAGTTATTCCAGAATACCTACACTCACTGCTGTCCACTTTGTCATTCCCGCTTTGTCCACGCTTTGCTATTGAAGAAAAGAATGATGGCCAACATGTGCGTTCCTGAAGCCAGGTCTCTTGGAGAGAATGAAGCGGATATTAACAACCATCAGGGTATCATCATCAAGACGACTAAAATGCAACTTACTATTAGGAGTTACATAACGAAGATCCCTAGGCTAGATGGAATGTCCATGATCATATTACCGCATGTTCTATCTCTTGTTCTGGTCCATGACTCCATGCAACCAAATGGGGAATGACTGGTAATATATTTTTTGGAATGACCCACGTTAAAAATATGCTGCAGAGGTTTTAACCTGATAGATTTCTGCAAAAAATACCATTTGTGCTATGATTAGCCCAAGCATATGGCATCTTCGCATACATCAGCATTCTACAATTGTGAAACTGGGAAGGACAAGGCCGAATGGGTAGATATCGCGTGTTTCGCCTCCTGACTCAACACCAATTCACACACGTGCTGGAAAATTGACACCTTTTAGCATTGCTTTGATAAAATAACATTCTGGCGGAATCAACTAACCTGGAACTAGTAATCAAAACCCATAGCTTTTCTCCCAGTCGACCGTGTGACATGGAATGAAATATGCAGCAATAGTTACAACATGGATGCTCCCACACCCTCATACATTATGCATTTATTATCTCCTGCTATTGTTTTGGCATCTGGGAATGAAAATATTCTGTGAGGAGAGGAAAATCTATGTATTTAACCTGCTAACTGAACCTTCCCCCTCTAACACATCTTTCCCCTTCAACAGAGAGTAGAACAAAATTTGCAGTTGTGGATTCACTTAAATTTGTTACTGTGTCTTAGGGGTTTGCCTGATGGAGTCGGTTGGATCCTTGACAGTTTCCCTTTGACTCTTGCGCAAGCAAAGTTTCTTGATCAAGGTCTAACAGCTTATTACACACCCGAGGACATGTACAACTTATTAACTGCCAACCAGAAAGAACCTAACATATACAAATTGCGCTCATCGAACCTAATTGATAATCCAGAACCTTCACCTGCTCCTCCTCTTCCTAGAAGTCCATTTGATTTTGTGGTTTACTTGGATGTAACAGACGAGGTGGTTTTGGAATTGTCGTCTATAAGAACTTGTAAGTGGATAATTTTACATTTGATGATTATACTTAACATTTTCAATCAATCTGTTCTGAGCATTTCTGCTTCAATATTTCGTATGCAGCAAGTAATACTTTTTCAGGAGGAATGGTAGTACATGATGATTAGAGGGTGATAATAAATTGTGAAAAAAAGAGGGAGGGGGAAGCAGCAAAAAATGTGTGTAGCCTGGGGCGGCAAAATGGTCTGGAAATGGCATGTTAATCTTGTGGTATGGAAGTGGTGGCCAGATGTGGTGAATGTTGGGATTTTATGCATAGGTTAGCACAGTATTGACATGTGTATAGTCAGAAACAATGATCTATGAGAAAAGGAATAAAGTTAGTTGCATAGGAGTAAACAACAGTAATACTTAAGGCAGCATAAGTCTTACCAGTAAGGTGTGACAATCTTCATCTTAGTAGTGGCTATTACAAACTTAAATACTACAGCGTAGTATGGCCTCCATTTCTACTACATGGAGCCTTTCAGAAGTGCTGCCTTTGGGCTGAGATCCACGTGCCTGCATTGCTCTGTAGTTAGCTTTTGTGGTAAATATCATTCCAGATCTTCACTTGACAACTATAATGTCTTTTGTCAATAATCTCACGTCCCCTTACACACGAGAAATCAGAAGTGGGTCGTGCTTCGTAACGTGATACTTTCGACAGTGGACACAGTTTTTCAGTGTTGCAGAAGGTGCACTGCTGGTGGTTGTTAGCATTATTTTTGTAATTGTAGAGCCAAACTCACTATAGAAACTGCTATGATTTACCTAAAGAAAACTGACAACACCCAAAAAGGCAACTTTTCCAACACCCAAAAACTGCTTCTTTTTCTGCCACATCTGGCCCTGCCTGGTATGTTTTGAGCATCAACCTCTCACCATCTCACCTTTCTTTTAAGGAACTATCATCAACTGCGTATGAATTACTTGGGTAGAAATGCTAAGAACTGATTAAGTGAGATGTTTAACCTTCTTTATTATAAGAAATCACGTTTTGTTGAAGCACCGACCTTTCATCCTCCCAGGCCTGTTTTATGGTTGATTCTTTCTCATGCTTTCTTTACTTGGATTTGAAATTCAGTGCTTGATGCCAGTTTCTGTAAATGGCGGTGCCACCTTGCAGAAACGGTTGTTGCAAGGCAGTACCAATGTAATCTCTGGGTGTGGTCGTTTTGTTGAGTGTGTTTGGATTGTTGAGCATAGATGCCATTTACAATGCCAATCTGCGCTTTTCTCATGGATATTTAGTGGAAGCACTCACAATTTCAAAAATGTTCCAAATTGTTCTAGGCATTAGTAAGAAAATTCTTGGTAAGGTCCATGTTTTCTGAAGGATTTTGGTGCTGATCGATTCGAATTCCAGCTTTTATTTAACTTTGTCCAATGTAAATCCCTGGGCACTTGGAGCATGGAAATACTGTAAAGTGTTTTTTTTACTGTCTTCAAATTTGATGAGTGGCTTCCACATTTTGGATAGTGGTTTCATTAAGGAGAAGTAGGGTCTCATGACTGCTGCTTGTAAAATGCTTTGAATTTGGAAAGATGCTGGACTCATTATCAAAATAGTGCTTCATTATTATCCATGAGCAAAATTTAAACTGCTGATCGACAATGTAAACTGCTTCTATTTTCAAACAAAACTGGCCATATCCAGAGATAATACAACTAAGAACGTGTGTATTCAATTTTACATTTTCTGCTCTACTTGTAAGGGACCCTTCATTATTTATGAACTGGGGTGGGCTGCCGAAAATAAGGGGGGGGGTCATGAAAATTTTTATATGATCAGGGAAGGGCTAAAATATTTTCGAAGGTGCCATCAGGAGGGGGTGGGGTCAGGAAAAAACTGAGCAAGAGTAAGTGCACGACAAGTTATAGAATGTTAATGTAATAAATTTATTTAGCTCAGCACATTCCATATGGTATTAAAGTAGGCCTAGTACGTTTCGTGCACTTATTTCATGAAAATGAAAATTGTAATACTATTTTTTTTTGGGGGGGGGGGGACAAAAAATTCACTAACACCGAAGGGGAGGGTCATGAATATTTTTTTGTACTGATGATGGCAATCCGCCAGCCCACCCCTGTTGTGAGTCCCTGATAACATTTCTTTTTATCACAATGACTTTGTATTTGTTAATATGTTGATTTCTGGTTCTAGCAAGTACTGAACTAGAAATGGAGTTTAACCACCTTAGTATTCATCATCAACTAAAGGAGTTCAATGAGCAGTGGCCTGACTTAGAGAAATGGTACACCAACTTCGGCGTACTGGTCACCATTCCATATACACAAGATGAATTGCCGCGTTTAGCATTAGATGAGTTGATACGCTTAACTATGGTACGTAACCAATACGCCATAGAAAAAACTGATGGCCTTGATGCATTTTCTGAAATTAGCAACCCGAACGAAAAGGGAAGTCAGTTTCCTTCACCACCTAGCCCACGTACAATTCCTACGAACACCCAGAGACTCCATGCTGGTAACAACAATTATCGTACAAGCAGTTTATCAAGAATAGGAGCTGATCTTAGTACAGATTTAGATGGAGACAATTTGTCGATGGATTCCGTTGAGTTGGTAGCAAGCAATATATCAGAAAATGTCTCCGAAATTGCACTGCCTGTCGGAATTGTTACACCTGTTGAACCCACAGACTTTCAACTGCCTGCTATACCTGGAGATTGTTATTGGGAATTTGTGAAGAATATTATGCCACTGGATGCAGCAACAGTTTTGGTGTCATTGTGGCAGCACATGGAAATAAATTACACAACTGTCATGAAAACATCATTTCGAAAGCTGCGTCAGTACAGAGAAGCCATCAATACTACATTTTATAATATACAACAAGATTACCTGGACTTCCTTAAAAAGCCTGATGAGAAACAGGTTTATGTCTCCAAATGGCAAGAGCAGTATAATAGTATTGCTCCAGATATGCGTTCCGATTTTGAAACTAAAGTAAGTCAACATTTATAATGTCTTGAATAGTCAAGGAATGTTTAGAATGTAGTCTTGTGTCAAAATTTCTAAAAATGCTTAAGCTTAATCTGGGCACAAGTGCCTGCTCCCCCCCTCCCCTCCAATACCACCGCATGATGTGAGTGTTTACCCTGTCTTGAAGCTGCCAGGGTACCAGTACTAACAAGAATTTATAGGGTTGGGGAGGAGAATTTGTGACTTTAAAAAGTCCCTATTGAAACTTGTTACATTCATTCCTATTAGTTTTCAGAGGGCACCATGCGTTCCATCTGGTCATTTTTACACATTTATCAGCCCAAAATCTTTTTTTTCTTTCATATTTATATTCATATTCATAAAGTAAACTAAATGTCGCTGATCATATCCAACTGATGAAAGTATTTTCTGTTTTTGAGTGCCTCCTAGTAGACAAGTTTTTTTGCAGCCGAGCAACAAAGTATACAGTGTCGGTTACTGGCGTATTGTCATTTCACTCTTCGTTCTCTGACTGGCCTGGACTTCGGACAGTTTTAGAACTCGTCCTGCTTCGATAAGTTTCATAAGGTCCAAACCTTCACGCAAAGCTTTCCTTCGTAATCTTCCAGAAGTGCACTGAATGATTTGTGTTTTAATCTGATCATCTGTATCAGTAATTTCACAACTTTCCGCCAGTGTATTATCAAGCGTGTATAATAAATGTCTAAAGTTCCTTCAGGGAGGTGTTTTGCTCTGCCAAATCTAAATTTCTTATACTCCATATTTCTTTGGCTGGAAATAATTAGTAGTGCCTCTTTGGTTGCTGTGTAATCATCAGTTGCTGCAGTTAATATATCATAAATACCCTGAGCAGCCTCACCTGCAGAATGGAGGAGGAAAGGATTCTTGCGTGCATCATTTATAATGTCAAAAGCAACTGTAAAAGTCTCAAATTGTTTTACCCATTTCTCCCATCGTTGTCCTGTAATGGTTGGACGAGTCAGATCAAAAGCTTGGAAACTTGGAATTGCTACTGCAGCCATAATCCATACACCTGCCAAGGATGGGTAATAAAATGTCCAATAAAAGCACAAATCTTGCAGGAGATTCAAAATTAATACGTTTTGAAACTTGTGATTCTTCAGGTTAGTTTGCATCCTTGTCACTGTTTATGTGATGTTGATGGCCTACTGGTTAAGAGATTAAGCTGGAAACACTTACCTACCTGACAGACTTTATTGCCATCCACCATTACTGGCCTTCTCCTCTCTACCTCTACATTGAATCTGGACTACTCATGCCTGTGGTATTAGCTGCCACTTAGTTGTTAGTAAGTAGAGCTACGAGTAGTTAGTAAGTAAAATACTATTAAAACACTACAACCGGTCCCTAAAGTCTGGCTCCCATTTGCTGGTAGCCACTTTAGATGAATTCATGCTCTGCACAGGGGCTATAACACACTTTGTCACAAGGGTTTTTCATCCCATTATCTGCTGTGATCAAGAAGACAGGCTGATTACACCTGGCTTCAAGTCAAGGCTGATGTGAGATTCTTATATGTGGCTCATTTCCAGATGGCTGTTTGGTATTGGGTTTGGAAGTTTATATCCACCGTAATCAGCGTCTGTTGGTGTAAGGATGCTTATCTGCACGTCCTGCTGGACCCAGAAACCCTTTCTCTAGTGTGTGATCATTGAGTCTTTCCTTTTCTGGTTCTGGCTATGGCATCAATATTGTTCATTACTCATCAGCATAATGATTGAAATTCTATACTACTTACATAACAGCTTGTTCCTTATCAATGCAGACTGAGACGACGGGTTGTACAAGACACCCAACAACAACGGCTCTACCCATCGTCAGGACTTTCTTGCTCTTTTGTACCAGCTAGGTTTCAGTTTGAACCTTCTCAAAAAGTGCCTCAAAAAGTGTCTCAAAAAGCTGCTTTAAAGAAAGAAAAAGAAAAGAAAAAATTACAATGAATGCATGCATCGCCACTTCAATTCCTGCCCGAATGTCAAGCGTTACGCGTGATGATACCGCGTGGAATGAATACATTTTCGGACCGGTTATAACGGTGAAGGAAAATAACCTTAAGGGTGAACTTCTCGCCTAGTGCCGTGGGAGCCATTCCTGTAGCAAATGAAATATTCAAGCAGTTATCCATTGCAGTGGAGAGAACGTTTAGCCCAAGCTAAGGCCCAAGCTTTGTTTACAAATCATTATTGTAGACCTCCCAGCAGTCCGCTATGTTCTGTAGGATCTAAGATAACCCTGCAGAGCAGATCTGTGTTAGCCAATGTGACCCAGACTGTTTTTCACCAACTCAAAAAGAAGGTAGAAAGGAAACATTTTTATCTGCGGCTTTGCTCTCTTCATAAAGCATCAGTTCAACCTGTACTAGAATGGAGGTCTCGAAACCCATCTGATAGCTGCCACAGTGGGGGTCCGACATCTCGTGTCCCTCTGGGTACACATGGTCATGACGAGATGTAATACAAAGTAGCAGTAATACATTCACCAATATTGGATGTGATGACATGTGGATAGATGTATTGTTTTAGATGTTTTTGTATGTGTTTTCCCCAGTTCCCTAGGAAAACATAATCAACTTTCCAGAACTCATCACACTCTACTTGTCTGCACGTCCCAGGATTGTAGACCTCCAAATTCTGCGTGTGATTCTTTCCATAATTCTGAATCTTTACCTGGATATTCTATCCCCAACCCGGAACTGTTATTGAGCTTCAGTCTCCAAGAGTTGCAGCCTACGCAACTGGCCATTATCTGGTGACAGGTCCTGGTGCATTGCTGTCTTAATAGTTGCCACCCGGTCTGCCTTTCATTTACACCAGTTTGCATTACAAACCATTAAGCATTGGTATCTTTGAAAATAATGACCAAGTAACTGGCATTTTTGCTTGCAGCCACGTTGTCCAGGAACCAAAATTGACTGTTGTAGGTTAAGGATTTGAATTCCATCCAACGGTTATATGACTCTTTGTTTGTGTCAAGCTTGGCGCACTCAGTACTGAATGATGAAGAAACATGGTTAAAAATTAAAAGCTGTCATTAAGAGGAGCCGAATCAGAATGTAGCATGTATACAGGGCCCTGAAAACGGTCGTTGTTGGTAAGAGAAATGAAAATGGCTAGTTTGCAGATAATGCTTACAGGTTTGGAATGAGTTAATTTGGAATGTTTATGGCTGGCAACAAAATTTCAAGCACGACACGATAAAATTACTGATTTATTTTGAAAATATCTGCTTCAGGAGCCTAGTTAAACAGTTGAAATACGTAGCAGTAACCAATAAACGAACCGTGTGATAAAATCACTTATTTATTATTATGTTTGTAAGCTCAGTAATCTACGCCGAGAGTACTCTAGAATGCCCACCAAAACGAAGAAATACACTGATGTAAAAGAATAATAATTGATACATGAAAGCAACAAAACTATGTTAAAGAAACATGTGCCTTACTTTTGCTAAACGGTATTATATAAAAAAAACAGTTCAAATTGTCATGAAGTGCCATCCTCAGCATCATAGTTAAGAAGCACAGAGACCTTAACTAATTCTTAGTTCAGGTATGGTTACATTAAGTCCGACAAAAGAATAGCTGTTTTAAAAAAAACTGGTGACAACTAAGAAAATAAATTCAGTTTAACCGGGACCTGCTTTAATTTTGTTTTTGTTTGCAATTGAAACTGTTTTTGTGGGGAGGGTATTTTTTTCATTGTGGAAAATGGAATTTCTTGTTTGTGTGTGGGGAGGGTCTAGCATCTTTTAATTTGGATGTGGAGGTGTAGAAAAATTACTCCTTGCTACCCTGCCCTTAACAGCTACGTTTCCAGTGTCATCCTGTTAGGGCCTTACAACACTACCTCAAAGCAACTGAGGCACCGATTTTAGTAAAGGTTGAACGGTATGTTTCTACATTAGTTCCCCAGTTCAAGTTGAGGTCCTTTACAATGATTTCTTGGCTAAGGATGTGATGTGGCGTGTGTTTGAAGATGTGCCCCCTTTAAAATACCAAGAAGCGCCAATGGCCTCGCAAGTTTGGAGCCATAGGGCATATTAGACATTCACTTTAAAAAATTCCTTCATTGGAATTTGTGGAAGTAGCATAGGGCATATTAGACATTCACTTAAAAAAATTCCTTCATTGGAATTTGTGGAAGTAGCATACTGGCAAAGCCGGACAATCTGTAATAGTTATTACCTACCCATGAGTAAAGTTCTTTGAATGCTGGGTTGGGATACATATCTCTTTGTGCTCTTACCTCCGTGAGCTTTGCATGGAGTGTGGATACAGGTGAAAAAGTCCTCCTGTTAACAGATTATAATGCATCAATGCAGAAACTACTTGCTTATGCAATGCATACATTAAGATTACATATTAACTAAGGTATAACTCGGCAGTATATTCCAGCACAAGCACATCATTGAGAACAGGCAAGCACATGGCTCAATAGAAACCCTAAGCTATGGAAGTAATATTGAACTTCGTTGGACTTCGTTGGACTTCATTGAACTTCGTTGAATTATTGGACTTCGTTGGAGGATAAACCATAAAGGAATAAAACCTAGGTCAAAGTAATTAACTCATGGACAGTATATAGGCTACAGACCTTAAGTCAGGACATGTCCAGACATGTCTTCTAGACTTCAAACCCCCCCCGCAACGCACCACTGACTGACTGAAACCCAGGAACCAGAAGGCCAAAATCAAATGCAGCATATTGCACAAGCATGATGCAACAGAACCTTAATCCACGCAGCTCCTTTGAGGGCATTGTATAAAACACCACGAGAGGCAATGATCTCCAGCTCACTAAAGTGCAGTAAAGAACTGAATGTACCAACTACCCGCGACCCTTCTCAAAACTCTGCTGGATGTATGACTGACCTTGGAAACCCCAGTTCCACTACTGACATCTCAGCCCAGAAGTATGTTGAGTATCAATACTATCATAGTTACAATTTCTTATATTAATCCAGAGAATACCACAACCTAGACGAATTGACAATAGTTAATCTAACAAGCTAATAATAGTCTACTGGCTAATAAGCTTAGACCGTCCATGAATAGCCGTTCACTGTTAGGCCCCATAAACCTACAATCCAATATTTCAAGTGATATTTAAATACTTCAACAGACTTCAACAAAACGTCAATAGACTTCAGTGACACAACAAAACCTCAACAAAACCTTCAACCTTCAACAAAACCTTAACAAGACTTCAACAAAACCTCAACAGACTTGAGTGAGAAGTATTTGGATTAATGCTTAATAAAAGCTGTTGGGGAAGCTACCTTGTTGGTGTCAATTTACTCAAGTGTTCATTACTAGATGTATGTATTAGAATTATAAATCCATTCTTACAAATACGGGCCTTGACCTTTAATCAAGCGAGCTAAACCCATAAGTTATAGTTATTGGTGAGAATCTCACGGTTATCGATTTTTAACCCATGGCTGCGATGATCTGGCCGGCGAGACTATGCAAATATGTCGAGGGGTGGAGCCCCGAGTGGGGAAGATCATCTCAGCCGTCGGTTAAAAATAGATAAACGTGATATTTTCACAATAAATAATTTATACCACAGTTGGGATGTCAAGCTAACTCGTATTAAATTAAAACGTGTTTGTGTTTTGTGAAAAATGCTTCAAGAAAACTTTGATCAATCAGTACCTCTATATGAATGAAGGTCATCCCATTTTAGTTTGTGGAGGGGGAAGTGTGTGATAGACGTAATGGAACTGGCGCAACTTTGTGGAAGAGGGAGTTAGACAGGCGTGTCAGGGGCAAGTTTCACACTGGCAGCTCGCTCGTTTTTTTCGATGCTGTTTGAAGCGAATAATTTGATATGTGAGGCAGCAGGGATAAAATGACATTGCTGGACATTCGGGATAGGTAAGTAATTCATTTGTGCGTTTGTAGTTTGAGAATTGTTTAAAAATTACGGTAATAGACTAATAGATGTATCGGTATGAATGAAGGTCATTCCATTTTAGTTTGTGGAGGTGGAGGGAGGGGGAGTTAGACCCAGTCAATAAACTTCGATATGAGCCAGACATGTGAGAGTTAGCAGGTATAAGATTTCATTCGGGACATTCTGGCAAGTTAAGTAATTCCTTTTGTACGATTTTATTGCCTTATGTTTTTGGACGCTGTATTTGGTTGTTGGTGTGTGCATTCCCGGTCGTGTGATCTGGAAGTGTCAAAAGTGTGGGTTATCGGCAAAAGTGTAGGGTAACTTGATAACCCACACTTTTTGTGATGACGCACACTTCTGCTCACGGTTAACGGGATTTAACCTACGGAAATTTAGCATGGCGTTGAGTTAGCATGACGGCACAGCCGTGGTATAACATCTCTTAAATCTGCTATAATAGTGGGAACGTCTGGAGATTTGCTGTCAATCTTGATCCTTATTTGAGGTGTCATGTATGTTCGAAATAAATATGCCGGTTTTTCTCCCCATCAGTAATAATTGGTTTTGACATTGGTAATGTATGTACCTCATAGTACGTGAATATCCGATCGTGATAACCTAGCAAAATTATCCCTCTTCTTCTCGTGCCATTGCTTCGGCTGGAAGCATGCCAAACTGCCAAAGTATATGAATCTGTCCTATGGCTTGTCAGAAGGTGCTTCTACTAATGGAATTATAGCTGGTGTATTATTTGCATCTGAGAATATGTACTTTGAAGCTATAGCGTTAAAAATAATCATAGTTTGCATGATCTAACATTTGCTATCAGTGTCTGCTGTTATTTTTGAATCTGTGCGGTTAACAAGCAGGATGTACATTGTGTTATATTCTACCATAGCTTGCAACTGAAATCTGTTTTACTTTGTAGGCAGAGTTACACAAACGAGTTGATGAGCTGCGTCACGTTTTGTGGGAGCTTTGCGATTGTCGCCTTGATGAAGGAAAACATGAACTCTCAAACATTGTGACTTCTGGCTGGTTTGAAGATTGGTTAGGCCTTATCATTAACCGTTATATAACTCTTATGCAGGTAACTCTTTTTTGCTTTGGCGTGAACCTTACGTCTCATGTAATTTTTTTTGTTAACGTGGTTTTTTTTTCCAAATTAATAGGCTGAAGTTGATAGATTTCATGACACAATGCACATGCTGAAGGATTTTTATGATTGCTTGGAATATGGAAACTTGAAAGAGGCTGACAGAGAGGAGAATGTTAAATTACCTCTCATTGAAGTAGGTTTTTTTTTAATATTGTTAGGCTTGAAATCATCTGAAGCAAAATAAGGATAAGTATACCTTCTTAATTTTGATTCTTTACTAGGTATTTTTGAAGCAGAAAGACTTTTAGTAAGGAAGGGGGGAAAGCAAATCAAATGATTCAAACCGGGAATCTGTGATTATGGTAGGAATCGTGATACTGTCAAAATTATTCCCGATCTTGTCATATATCACTGTAGGAATTTTATTATTGACTACAAACAAACATGACTTTGAAGCAAAACTTGGGTAGCCATTAGCCATTCCAGTGATGTTGGCAAAAGTCCAAGTCCATCATTTTCAAAATGGCCACCATCATGTTTATGTCATTGTATAATCGTGAAATATTGCTCCTAGAGCTTTGTATGTTTTATTAATTCTTATGTTTATTTGTGTGCTGAAGCATTCGGTAACACTCCACAGGCTTTATCTGTAAAATTTGTGACGTTAGCCAGTATTTCCAAATAAAATTTGCCTATACGGTCATAGGAAAATGTTGAGCATTATTACATACTGATATTTTTTTTACAAAATCAACATTGTTTTATTTCAAGTGATCAACTGCCAGTAGTTTCTGCTTTTAGCTTGCTAAAACCAGTGTTTTGTGCTTGTTAACATAATGCTAGGTATAAGTCGACAAAATGCCCTTATAGGTAATTAACACATTTACAGAATTCACTAAAATTGACAGTAAAATTGATACCTGTTTTTCCCAACCTAACAATTACCCACACTGATGAATTCACCGTGCAAGATTAACATTTTGGAGAGGCAGATTGCCACCACTCTCATGCCATCCATATAACTGGGCCAAGTTACTGCATGTTTTGATTCAGTGTAATGTTGCATTGTTGTATAAAGAACAAACAACGATGTAAATACCCTAAGAGACTGGTTGTTGATGGTGGTTAAGTCTTCAAAAGATAACAGTTCTTGTTGTGTACCAAAAGGGAAGTGCTTCATCAAATGTGTTATGTTCATAATGGCTGGCTATTTTCGAATTAAATGTAGTCCTTCAAGCGTCAACTTAAATGGATATATTTTGGCTTTTCAGAAAGATGGTGGTGTGTTCTTTTCTACAAGGCTAATCATATTTACTGTCATGAAGAAAGGCCAACGTGCCCATTTAAGTGTGATGTGGTATGTTAGAGCAGTCAAATTGCTAGCCACTTTCGACTTAAATGGAGTCCTTTAAGCATCCAAATTGACGTAAATTGATGTGCTTAAATATTTCAGAAAGGTGGTTATATGACCAAGGCTGTTGAAATCCGTTTATCGTAAATAGGGCCCATCCAACGCCCATTTAAAAGGAAAGTGGTCATGTCATAGTGATCAAAATGCATAGCGATTTCTGACGTTTGTATACTTCTGCAAGCGTCCTAATTAAATTAATGGCGCCTGTTTACTATTTCATTATCATTGCCCATATTCTAAACACAGCATCCACGTTCCAGAATTTCCGTCATCGCCAATAGACTGATGTGGGTACGTGATCTCGTTTAAGTTATGAAGATTCTATGCTGCTGTATCTAGGAGTTGAAAAGGTGAAAAGGTGCCTTTAAATGGATATACTTAGGCTTTTCTGAAAGATAGGAACGTCTTCTTTCCAACAATGGTAATAGAATATGTGTGTCCTAAATAGACCCTGTGCCCATGTAAAGATAAATAAACAGGATGAAAAGCCAGGTTTTGATAAGGGTTAAATAAATATTTATTTATTCATGTAAAGATGAAGCAGTAATGTCACAGCAGTCAAAATGTGTCTCGATTTTCGACTTTGTATGTCCCTTCAAGTGTGTTCCTTCAAGTGTATGTTACTTTGAATAGCCTAATTAGGACGCTTGAAGGAGCACACTTTGTCAAAAGGTGGTGATGTGTTTTCACCAAAGCTAACGAGTAGGGTAAAATACGATATCAAGTCAGCTATATACCCCCACTTTCACTCACGTGATAAAAGTGGGGGGTAATGCCATCCTTCCATTTTTCATCAATCTGGAGGAGGGTGGAAAAGTGCTTTTTACTACTTTTTTCCGGATTTTGTCGATCTGGAGGAAGGTGAGTTGCTACATCCTACGATGCTACTTCTGGTCACCTGATCAAAGTGGGGGTAATGTTGCACCTGATGAAAAGTGGGTGGGGGGGCATCACTTCCGGTTTTCGTCGAACTGGATGAGGGTGTCTTTTAAAACCTTTGTTTTTTTTCAATATTCATCAAGATGGCGGATGGTGGAAAATGTAGGGTAAAATACGATATTAATTCAGCTGCATACATCCCGTTTTAGGTTAGGTTATTCTAAGTTAGGTAAGGTTATTCTAGGTTAGGTTAGGTTAGGCTAGGCTAGGTTAGATTAGATTAGTCTGGAGGAGGGTGCGAAAGTGTCTTTTGTTACCTTTTTTAGTTTTCATCAATCTGGAGGAGGGTGGGAAAGTACTTTTTGCCAACAAACAAACACCCCCTAAAACCCGCGTCCCACACGCCGAAATTCGTCGATCTGGATGAAAGGGGGGGGGATGTCCGCTTCCCATGCGCATCACATCACACACACCCTCCACTTCCAGTGACGTGATCAAAGTGGGGGTAATGATGTCACTTCAGGTCACGTGGTCAAAGGGGGTGTCACTTTCGGTCTGGAGGAGGGTGTAAAAGAGTCTTTTACTTCCTTTTATTCGTTTTCGTCGATCTAGAGAGAAGGTGTTTTTTTGCTATCTGCAATGACGTCACTTCCGGTCACGCGGGGATGTCACTTCTGGTGAGTGGGGCTTTTGTCGGTCTGGAGGAGAACGCCTTTTACTACTTTTTGTTAGTTTTCATTGATCTGGAGGAGGGTGGGAAAGGCCACCTTTATTCATGATATTTTCCGCATATTTTTTAGACACACCTAGGAAAGCAAGGGAATTGTGGGAACATGAAAAATTGTTTTCTTTATATAATGAAAAGTCGAAAAGAACGAAAAGTTTTCTTTCGAGAAAAAAAATGAATTTAAAATCATAGTTTACGTGTACGTATTATGGAAATGTCTATGCAATTCGACAAGAATTGATCCATCATCTTCCCAACCATCGATCCGATCTTCGACCAGAGTGTTTACTCTTCGAAAACGAGTTGAAAGATATTGAAGATGAAGTAACTTGCAAGTCGGTGCATGATGATACGCATCGAATTTATTTCCGTAAAATTGAATTTCTCGATCCATCCCTAGCGCTCAATTTACTGTATTGTCCGCTCAAATTTCTTATTATGACTTGCTTGGATCAACTGACTAATTGTAAATTTCAATTGTGTTTAGAGGCAGATTTTAGCAAGGATTCTAACACCATGCGAGCCTATTTCTTGTCCCTCTATATGGCCATTTACAGTCTGTCGAAACTTTCGACGAAAAAGGTAGTGGTTGGCTTTTTGAAAGTTTGGGGTATAACCGTAAAAGTGGCAAAAATCGATCCTTATCGTCCTAGTTCTTTCTTACCCTTGCCAAATGCATTACACAAGAAAAGTGAAGTTATAGTGAATGTGGAAAATTCTGACAAAAAGTGCTTTCTGTATTCAGTTGTAGCCGCTAAAATGAAGTGCTACGAAACCGATTTTAAATATTACGGACCATTTTTGAATACAGTAGACCATTCCATGTTGACATTCCCCATTAGTCTACGGCAAATTGATTCCTTCGAACGAATCAACAATTTGTCCATTAACGTAATTTCGTACAAGGGATTGATAGGGTTACACCCAGTTAGAGTGAACAAAAACATGGAAGGAGAAGTAAATGACTTGTTACTATTAGCCAACGAAAAAGGAAATACTCATTACTGCGCCATCCTTTATATTGATAGGGTACTCCGATTTCGAGGTGTTGGAACTAAAAGTAAATTTTACTGCCGTAACTGCTTCGCAGCCTTTGCTAAAGAACAATCCATGTACGACCACACCAGTAAATGTGTGAGATTGAATAGGGAGCAAGTACTCACTTTCTTACTGCCTGGCAATAACACGTTAAAATTCCTACACTACGACAAACGCAGTCCTCATCATTGGGTAATTTATGCAGATTTCGAATGTATGCTCAGACCCGTGCAAACTAGTAGCACCGATACATCCTCGAGTTCATCTACTAAAGTCTGTTTGCATTCGCCTACTAGTTTTGGCTGCGTCCTTGTCGGTCCTGAAAATGAAATCGTGAGTCAAAAATTCTACCTCGGCGAGAACGCGGTGGCTAAGTTTTACGAATGTATGAATAGCGAAATTCAAAAGTTTGCCACGATTATTGCACGACCAAAACATCTGATGACTGCTGACGATGAAATTCGGTTCTCAAAGACCGATACTTGTTACTACTGCAACAAAGTCATCTCCGATGAAGTGAGAGATCACTGCCGCCTCATGGGAAAGTTCAGAGGTGCTTCTCACGTAAAATGCAATCTGGAGGCTAGGAGAATAAATACTTTCCCGGTTGTCTTCCATAACTTGGAAGGCTACGATGTGCATCTACTGATTTCTGCGACGGAAAACTTCCCTTTGGGAGTAGACGTTCTTGCTAGAAACACTGAGCGTTTCATGAGTATGACCATTACGCGGTACTTTTCCTTCGGTGGAGTACGAGTACGTGCAGTGTATGGATGTGTTTGAAGACCAGGAATTACCTCCTAAAATGGCATTCTTCTCTTCTCTACGAGGCGAAGGCATCACTGACACGGAGTACGATCACGCAACATCAGTTTGGAAATTGCTGAAGGAGAAGGTTTTTAAAAATCATCTCGTATATCAGATGATCAACGTGTATCTTCTAACTGACATATTTCAGACTTTCAGGGAAACTTGCGCGGTCAATGACGGCATAGATCCTTGCTACTACGTATCCACACCAGGGTTTAGTTGGGCAGCCGTGTTGAAAAAAACCAAAGCTGAACTAGAACTGTTTACGCATGGAGGAAAGCATGACTTTATAACTTCTGGTATCAGAGTTGGAACAACTTTTGTTTTGAAAAGGCACTTGATCACCAATAACAAATATCTACCAGATAATTACGATGACAATTTACCTAGTCTGTATCTAGTAAATTTGAATGTCAACAACTTATATGGGCTAGCCATGACAGAATTCCTTCCCTACGATCGATTTAGCTGGCAGACGAGGAAAGAAATTCTCGCATATCGCTTGGCATCGGTCGGAAAAGATTCTGAATACGGCTAGCTATATATTGGAAGTGGACTTGGACTATCTGCCCGAGCTACACGACGATCACAACGATTATCCTTTAGCGCCGGAAAAGTTTAAAATAATGCCAAAACTCGTGTCTCTCTTTATGAAAGAAATGGCAGGAAACAAGAAGATCGTTTCTACTTCCAAACTGATGACAAACCTGCTCCCGAAGAAAAACTACGTAGTTCATTACAGGAATTTACAATTCTACACCGTGAAGCACGGTTTAATTTTGAAAGGCATCTGCAGAATTCTAAAATTTCGTCAGAAGCAATGGCTAAAATCCTACATAGACTTTAACACCGAGAAGCGTCAACTTGCTACGACGACATTCGAAAGAGACTTTTTTTTCAAATTGAAAAATAATTCAGTATTCGGAAAAATGATGTAAAAAAAACGGAGCATTTATCCGTTAAATTGACCACCGATCCAAAAAATCAAGTACAGCACTCTACCACACGCGGATTCCTTCAAAATCCTCAACGAAAATCACGTACAGGTAAACTTGAAGCTTTGTAACATCAAGTGCAACTTACCGACTTACTCCGGTTTCTGCATCCTCGAACTTTCCAAACTTAGGATGTACGAATTTCACTACGATTTCATGCGTCCAAAATACGGAGACCATGCGCGTTTACTTTTCACAGACACCGACAGTCTGTTCTACGAGGTAGAGACTGACGTTTTTTTTCCTGGATATGAAAAGTGAGCTAGACAGATTTGACACCAGCTATTACGATACACCGCACCCTCTATAGAGCGTTAAAAACAAAACAAGTCCTGGGGTAAATGAAAGATGAGACAGCCGGTATCCCGGTGAAAGAATTTGTAGGTTTGAAAGCAAAAATTTACTCATTTTTAGTCGTGGAAGATAGCATTAGAAAGGCAAAAGGGATTAGCAAAGCATTTATTCAAAAAAGTCTCTGCCACGAAGACTACAAAAAAGCGCTATTTTCGAAAACAACGTCAAAAGCCACGTGGAGGAGCATGCAAAGTAAGGATCATCAGCTCGACACGGTTGAAATTTCAAAATCATCCGTATCTCCCTACAACGATAAGAAATTCGTGTTGGACGATGGATTACAGCGCACGGTCATTACAGAACCGGCATACCGCACAATTTTGTAGACTACATAATCGATCCGATGGAGGATGAAGAAGCTGAAGAGCGTGCTTCGCTGGATGAAAGATGAGGAGGAATCGATCTGTGAAATACCGAGATGAAGTGAAGAAAAATAAATAGTGGCTAATAAGAGCAAAAGAGCCGCTGCTTTTCGTAAGAAATGTGCGACAGAAACTGTCGAACAGAGAAAAGCTAGGTTGTAGAAAATGGCCACCATTTTTGCTAAGAAACGTGCGATAGAAACTGCTGAACGGAGAAAAGATAAGCTGGAGAAAATAGCCGCTGGTAAAAGGAGAAGAAAATTGATGTAATAAAATAATTGATAATGGGTCCAAAAAAATGCGGGAAAATGTGCCCTACCGAATCGGTACGGCATTTTTTTCCACATTTTTTTAGACTCATTGTACGGACATCACATCTATTTAGACGGTAGGAAGTCAAAGGTTGCTAA
>JAHWFP010254270.1:0-14678 GCA_023313725.1 Lithobius niger
CAAGTAACAGTTATGGCGTAATTTTGCGCATGACAGGTTGTTTTACTTATAACGAGTGACATAAAACATGTTGAACTATCTTCTAATAAGGCGAACCAGTTAGCAAACGCAAGTTCGCAAAAAATGTCTATTCACTTTTCACTCATCAACTGTTGTCAACCTCATAAAATCTTGGTTCATTTGACTTTTTTTTTCAAATCAGGCATTGGTCCGTTTGCCTTTTTTCAAATCATGAGAATGACAGGAAAAAGCCTAACGAAACAAGTCGAGAACACAACAGTCATCGCGAGTAAAAGAATAGGGGTATGTTGAGAGTGACATGAACAGAATGCTCCCCTATTCGTATCATCTAACAAACTGCAACGCAAACCGCCAACACACACATACACACACACACACAGACACACAAAACAACCAAGAGTTGTGACAATGTTCCGGCTGATAGCGAAGCATACGGTGACAAAAGCGACAACGACAACTTCAAATCCGCAGTTTTAGGACCTGCAATGTAGGACGATATAAAAAAAAAGAAAGGGGGGAAAAAAAAGAACATTAACAACAAACAAGGCGGACGTGTTGGCAGTTTGGGAAGGACCCGGGATTCCATCAAGCCGTTTTGGTGACACTGCACCATGACAAACAACCCTGCCACGCCAAAGAACGTGGAGGGTATATTGAAGAGTCCCCGAGACTCATGGAGCGAAAGAGCTAAACTGCTGCGAAAACGTCTCTTCATCGTAGATCAAAATGAGAAAAAAGGCAGTACGAAATATCTATATAATACTAAAAATGCTTCTTAAAAAAGAAAACTGTCCGTTATACAAGCTACAGTGACGTGCTTTAATACTGAATAGGCATTGTAGGGATGTCAATACCATTCTGCACTATCACAGATTTGATGAATATGGAAACCTTCCAAAAATTGAATTGGATTCTTGAAAAACTGATGTACTGTGGAAGCGTATTATTAAAACATCAAAGTAAAGTTAACCAATGAGAGTTTCATTGAAATCTGTGCGGCTGCTTAGTGAAACTGGTTGTCAATTTTGTCCAACCATTCTAGGGTGTGATAGAACATGGTGGTTTTGGCACAGGCTTATTTTAACTGCCTACAGCGTAAAGTTTTATTTTAAGTCGTCGAAATATGTATGACAATTTTTACTGATTATATAAGACAATACATCATTACTAAAATAGCATCGTTCATTGACAAGGGTTGAGTCAGGCTTGGTTGTTGATACTAATGGTTGTAGTCAACAGAATGGTTGCGATCGGAAAGTGATAAACTATTTAAGAAAGCCTTAGCCCTGATCATTTCCCTACGAAATTCATTGCCAAGGGGATTTTTAATCTGCTTTCAAGGGGATGAGGATATCCATGGCTCGTGTTTCGTTCTGATACTACTGACAGACGACTGTTCTAGTTGTTTACTCGCATACACAATAATTTATTCTACTTCTGGTTAAGGTGCATGACAGAAAGACGTAGTTCTTCGAAATAGTTCGGGCCATGCCTTGTAAAAACTTTACTACAGTTTGACATAACTTCCCCTCGAGGTTCGGAACTATGTGATATTAAAATGTGATAGGCTCTTAATGTACACAGATAATGTTTGCACTATAGAGGCTTCGTTTTTAATTAATCCTTCAATATTAATGTAAGCTATAGTCTACCAATATTTGCCCATGGTATTCTCAGTTGTATGCAGTACATTTTACTCTTAATCAAGACGTTTGTCGTATCGTCGCTCACACATTATGAACTGTCCTTGGATAGGTTTCGCATTACAGTTACAATAACAAACAAAATGGCTTGGTGCCTCAATACTACTTCTAACAAAATTAAGCTCTTGATGTTTTTCATTACCATCGCTCTGAACTCTTCGTCAACAAACTGCGAAACAAAGCATTACGACTAACAATTGAAACTCATTGTTAGAGAGAAAAAAAAAGAGAGAGAAAAGGAGCGATTAAAGAGTAATAATAATTGAAACAAGATCTTGTGCAGTAGCTTTCCGTTGAAATGTACGTTGCTTCGTAATTTTATTTTTATATTGTCGTGAAAATTATATTGTATCGACTGACTGCAACGACTGTTGTCGGAGTAATTTTTTATTTTAAAGAGGACAAGTTTTGACATTTCCAGTATTTCGACTAGCGTGCTCTCGACTTATAGACCGATAGCCAGGATAAAACGTTAGCCTCGATATGGCTGCAACGAAACTTGTAAAAGGTTCGCCGTTTGACGTCATGATGTCAAAAGCGTGGTTAATCCCACCAAGTAAGATTTAAAGTTGCTTCCTGTACAGTTTCAAGTATTTCATTATACGTTAATTTATTTTGTGATAACTGCGATGATGTTACTACGCCAAAAAACAAGAAATATACAAAATTCATAATTGCCAGATTGTAAGGTTGCCCAAAGTTATTGTGGCAATTTTTCATCCAAGAAATACAATTAAACTCATCTAGGATCTTTTGCATGCCACAATTAACACGAGCCCAACTGAATTTCCGGTTCCTTTTTCTCCGGAAGCCACAGAGGTGGGCCAAAACCACAATATAAACCAGGATCTTTAGCGTATGAGACAATAATATTGTTCACTCGGCAACCCTGGTCTTCCAGGCGAAAAGATTCGAGATCGAATTTCGCTGCTGACCAATATACACATAGGATTAAAAAAATTAGGACCTTGTTAATAAAATAATCCTTTTTTTCTCCAAAATTTTAATTAGTAATACGGTAGTGCAGAAAAGTTTATTTTGATATCCTAATCACTATCGAAAAAGAAAAAAAATATTTAATTTTTTTTCAGGTGCCTACATAGGTCTAAAGTTTGACATTACAAGTCGGTGGACCTAATTCCTTAAAAATGCTTTTTGACTAGTTTAAAATATCGCTTAGCTTTTGACGTGCTCCCAGCCGTAGCCAAAATTAGAAGGACAATTTTGCTAGGTAAATCCTATCAAACATTCCTTGGTTCTTTTACATGCCACAGTCGACGTGATCACGATACATCGCAGCGCCCTTTTCTTCCCGACGATGCCAGGGGTGGCTAGGGCCGGACTCGAACCCGGGACCTCTGACACAAAAGGCGGTCATTCTAACCATCAGGCCACCTTGCTCAAAGTTTAAAATGTAGCGTTCACATTCTCCATTTGACACTCTAAAACCACGGAAGCCAACATCAAATAGAGAGATATTTTAAAATATAACACGACGAACTGCGCCATACCGAATTTATGCCCTAAACGAGCATTTTGTATAAGAGAGTCCTATGCTTGCCGACCCGTGAGCCGAATGAGGACCAGCTAGCCTGATTCACTGCAGCATCAAGCCATACCTATCTTACCTCTGTGGCTCTTTAGTCAGGTTTTTCACTATCAACTATAATGCCATCATTCTACGTTGATAGCGTAGTCTGCCGTTGTTTTCAATCTCGTGCTCAAGTCGTGTCGCAATTTTTTCACTATCAACACTTACCATTGTTCTACGGTGATAGCGTAGCCTGCCGTTGTTTTCAACCTTGTGCTCCAGTCGTGCCGTGAGCCCTCTCATGTGAGTTCTATAGACGAGGAAGCAGGCCGACTATTAGAAAGCCTTATCATCCCAAATTCCTAATAATCCTTGATACAACATCCTAAATTGGGAAACCAACTTGACAAACTAAAGAGTTGTGTTCACTTACCAAAACAATTGGCATCTATACTTTTTGTGGACACCCCCCCCCCCCGCCCCCCTCAATCCGTACTGATCAATGCTGCATTTTACCTGATAGTTGATCATCGGCAATCAACAAACGCTCAAGTTCTGCAACAGTTAGGGAAGCCATTGGGAGACTATAACCAGAAACTGCCAACGCATCGATATTTTTATGAGAACTGGTCGTCAATGTGGACATGGTCAGCAAAATGGGTTCCCCCAACCTAAACTTGGGATTGCTCTCCTTGATACTAATCGAGTGAAGCGCTAGTGACAATGGTGAGTTGCCAAAGGCGTGCAAAACGAATTTAGTTAGGCCTATCAGCACACTAATGGCAAGCGCAGATTTAATCGACAATGGATCGCTGTGTCATTGAGTAAGGCAAAGGGAAAAGGGGGCGTTATCTGCTGACGAGCCACAATACCGTCCCTAGTGGCGGACCAGCACTGATCCAAAACTCAATAGAGTGCGGTTTGCGCTTACAGAATAATATATGTGCGTGACGATCCCCTACTTCTAGCAAGTAAACCCGCCCTCGTCTAGTGGAATTTTTTTTTATATTTTTGTGGCTGTAATCCCAGCGAACATCTATGTAATTTCAAGAGAACACGAACCAACCATTAATTAGTTTTATGAACATCTGTAAGTTTCTATACTTTAAAGAGTAAAGCTTTGTATATGGGTTTCTGAAGTTCGTTGAGGAATGAAGGAAATGAAAAGACAGGCACAATAAGCCAGGGTCCGCCCCAGTAGCACAGTTTTCAGAGTGCCCGACTAGTACAGTGGCTATAATCACAGCAAACTACGTAATTTCAAGAGAACACGAACCCACCATTAATTATTTTGATGAACATCTGTAAGTTTATGTACACTAAAGAGTAAAGCTTTGTATATGGGTTTCTGAGGTTCGTTTAGGAATGAAGGAAATGAAAAGACAGGCACAATAAGCCAGGGTCCGCCCCAGTAGCGCAGCGTTCAGAGTGCCCGGCTAGTACAGTGGCTATAATCCCCCCAAACATCTACGTAGTTTCAAGAACCCACCATTAATTAGTTTGATGAACATCCATAAGTTTCTGTGTATTAAAGAATAAAGCTTCGTATATGGGTTTTAGGAAGCAAGGAACAAAAAGGAAGGCACGATAAGCCAGGGTCCGCCCCAGTAGTGCACTGGTTAGAGTGCCCGAGTAGTACAGGGAAGTCCTGGGTTCGGGTACCAGTCGGGGTATAGAGCTCTTTTCTTTTCTTTCTTTCTCACAATAGTGAATGATGTACTCTTACAAACCCAGTATTCATTGCAGACTGTCTGCTTTGTTAACACGTCACATTGTGCTTTATTCTTTATTAACCAATAATGTTTTCGTTGGTTCGGTGGTATAATGCACGCCTGCCACGCAGACAGCCCAGGTTAAATTCCCTGCTACTGTAATGCACAAAGTCACAACGCTCAACAGGCCAAAATTATGAAGTCGGTTTGAATAGTCACGAAACATGTCAAGGGTTTTTCACAAGGGTCCGCTCGCTTGTGATCAACAATGAACTAACCATGGTTTGAGCTAGCAGCTGAAAGTATCATTAACTGTTTAAAGCCAGCACCACTACATAATTTAATTGCGCTCATTTCATTGGTGCAAGAGTCATAGATTCCTACTCACACGGCTATGTTATACCACCGATTATTACATTGACACGTGTGTTACATAACGTATAGAATCACTATTTTACAAATGTGCACTCAGTCTTACAAAACCTGCTTCACATATACAGGGTGGTAGGAATGTGTGGAGAATCCGGCTATCTAGACAGCTTCTCCAGACTTTTCGATCACCCTGTATATGTGGTTCTCTTTTTAAGTCGATTTTCCTGTAAGTAGATTTGGAATGGCAGCTGTCATTCCAAATCTACTATAACAGGAAAACCACTAAAATGTACATACATACCTAAACTAGGGCTCGGGGAGACATGTAACGATCGTAGTTTGAATGACGTAGGGCCCTTCCACGTCTTCAATATGTTATCTTTTTAATGCACGTCGCAGAATAGTGGAGTGAACTGGGAAAGTGTAGAGAACTGTAAGCCAGTGCTAATAGGAGATGGGTAATTGTTCTCCGCGCGTGCGTAATGTCTTAGGTTTTTAGTTACTAAACCAATGCTAAAACAGAATGGAATACGGAGGTGAATGATTGGATTTACAGGCGATCAAAGTTAGCGGTAGTGCAGTGATATTTGTAAAGCAAATTTGATCGCCTGCAAATCCAAGATTCTTTGCTGAATTCCATTCTTCTTCTTTATTGGGGCTTTGCATTGGCTTTCCGTTCTCTACAATTTCCAATTTGCACCGCTATTCTACGGTGCGTAGTTGACAAGTTAATATCCTATAGTGACCTTGAAAGGCTATTCCAAGGTCATTCAAAGCTACTATCATTACATGACCCCCCCCCCCCACCCACCCCCAAGCTGTAGCTTATGTAGGCCATTGTCATGTTCTCCTGTAAATAGATTTGGAACGGCAGACGGCTTATCTTATGGTTGATTCTGTATAAATCAATTAATTTGCCGGCATCACACGAAAGAACACGATTGATGCACTTTGTGGTATAAAAAATCACCAAGGTAGACGCTGTAACCAATCATTCACGAGTACACAGCTTTAATACTAGCCAACACCCCTCTCGTCGTCATTTCGATGATGATGTTCGCGCGCCGTTCCCATCTTCCACGAGACATAGTGCATCACGAGACATAGTGCATAAGTATGTCCTCTTGTCCGGGATTTTAAAATTTTTGTAGGAGGTGTGCATGTATGATAAGATATAGATTTGAGGTTTGTTTAAGATCTCTGTAATTGGTGCAGTGGCAACCCGGACTACTTCACTGTGACTGAGGTTGGTGCTAATGACCTCGTTGTCGAGGCTTCAATTTGCCCCCTTCCCCCTCTCGTTCCTGAACCGCTTTACCCTTTTTCCTGGTCTTAGATAATGTATTTTGAGGTTTTTTTTTTTTTTTTTTTTTGTATTTAGCCTTGGCTCGGCGCCGTCTGCCATATTACTACTATAGTTAGTTCCACATTATGTTTTCAGAAAATTGACCGGATGACGACTTGTTTCCCTGCACCAAGAGTGCAAACACGTGTCGATATCACACTTGTAAACTCAACAAAGTTACTGTTCGAGTTTACGAATGGGATGTTTACGGATTTTTGTACTCTTAGTGGAAGAAAACGTGGCGTCATACAGTCAGTTTTCTGAAAACATAATGTGCAACAAAGTATATTAAGGTCCATAGCCGTAGCCCAGATGAACAAAGTCCATAGCCCTGATGTGTTAACTTGTGGACTTTGTCTCGCTGCTGTGCTGATTTGAAACTGGGTGCTAAATTTAATCGTTCAATAATCCAAACACCGTAAAAACGGTGATTTGTTAAGTTTTTTTTTTTTTGGTTAGTTGCGAAGTTTGTTGGTTCATCTCTCGTTGAAGTCCTCCTTTAAAATCCTCCAGATGAAATCTTTCAAAATGTCAGTAAAGCTATTACGTACCTAAGCGGATCAAGTCAATTTTTCACAATTTTTAGATTGCCGCGAAGGCAAATAAGACGCACGGTCGCTGGAAATAGGAAAAGACGGGGGCAAAAAAAAAAAAGAAAGAAAGAAAAAACGTCCTAATAATAATTGAAACAAGATCTTGTGTAGTAGCCTTCCGCCGAAATGGACGTCGCTTCGTAGTTTTATTTTTCCATCGTCTGGAGGGTCGTGTAAAATTATTTTGTATCTCTTGACATGATAATACATTTTTTGCTACGACTTCACTGTTGTCGGAGTAAAAAAAATTTTTTCAAGAAGAAAATTGGAGTCTTGACATTTCCAGTATCTCGACTTGCGTTCTTTTGACTGACAGACAGATCGGAAGGATAAGACGTTACCCATAATTACGATCTGTCTGCAACAAAACTTGTAAAGAATTTGCCGTTTAAAGTCGTTCGTGATGTCAAAGGTATCCCACCGAGTAAGAGTTCGAATGCTAAATGAATAAATGCAAAAACCGGCAAGCAGCAATTACTGTAGTTTGCGAAAGGCATTAAGAAAGAAGATACAATTTACCACAAAACTATAGAAGTCCAATGTCCACTTGAATTTTCGGTGAATAAAGAACTGTTCACCATCATCAGTAGAAGCAGCAACGAATAAACTTCGGCGTTGGCACACCGAAATGTGATTCGTTAAGTTTTTTCCGTTGCTGTGTCTTCTGATGATGGTGAACGGGTCTTTATTCACCGAAAATTCAAGTGGACATTGGACTTCCATAGTATTGTGGTAAAGTGCATCTCCTTTCTTGATGGTTAAATGAATAATATGAAAATTGTTTACTATTCAGTTTCAATATTTTATTTATCGTTCAATTTATTTACTGTTGCCAGTGTTGACGTTACTAGACCAAATAATAATGGATTTGTTGTCACAAGTAATTATGGCAATTTCTCAGTTCCTTGCATTAACAATGCATTAACAATGTCCAGCAAATTTAACTGTTGCAATTTCAGTACTAAAATGAAGGCAAACATTCTCACACACTTTGGATAAACGGAGGACATACGCTCGCACCAACATTGTCCGTGGATATTTAACATACGACGTTCGCACTGAATTTACCTTCGGCTATTGCAACAATTACGCTGTAGGACACGGGATTTGTTTAGTTTTAGTTTACGTTATTACAAAGCAGTTACAACCACAAGGACCATCAACACCCACAAACTATAAAAATTACAAAACTACCATATGACAAGGTAGTTTATGTACAAGGTCCATAGATACACTTTACCAGAAAACTATAGACATAATTAATAAATACTAAGCTGCTGATCAACCATTCAACATAAACTAAATAACAACACCATCCAAAACACCTAATTTACTCACTCTTAATGACGAGAACTGCGGGAAAACCGGAGTACGGATTATGATTTAAAAAAAAAATGACATTATGGGAGGTGTGTGGGCACACCGCCAGTTAAACCGACATTTCTGGAGATAGTCCTACCACACTCAAAAGAGTGTCAGCCTAGTACTAAGAGGAATGTCTGAAATGAAATTCTGGACAGACTCTCTCACCAAACCACTTTCACACAGAGGAGATTCTACAGGGCCATGCAACAAAAATGTGCCCAGTGTGTCATCTATACAATTGCACCGCACCTAGGCAGCAAATATAACTCCATTGGGTGCCCCAATGAAGGACTGATTGCAAACAAATTTTCATCCTCCTAGTCTCTCATAGTCATTCAGAGTCCCACCAGTAACAAACCACAATGCTGACTACTGAAGTCAAACAATGCAGTCATAGAGAGAGAATAACGTGACTTATCAGTCTTTTTATTACCGAATAAGCCTGAATGTTTTGGAACCCACTCCACACACACACACACATGTTACCCCATATTGTCTTACTCCAGACATTTTTACACTCGTATCCAAAGCTACAGCGCGCAACAAATCCAGAATTGATGAATCTGGTCTCCGTGAACTGCCATCTGGCAACCTGATAACACAGTAAAATAAAATGCGTCCGATATCCACCACACCGAAAGTAACTAAAACGTCTGCCGAAAAGCTATTTGAAACTGAACTCGGGCACAGTGACAAGCTGCGCTTTAAATCTGATACGTAAACGCCTGCACAACCTGACCATGATTTCTTGCTGACGGAAGCATCGCAATTGCTGCCCAGTGCCGCCAATTCCCAGGTTTGGGGGTACGTTAGGGGGTATACTAATACAAATAAATACAAAGGCTCTGTTAGTATTTTGTAGCTTGGAGACGCACACACCAACTTGTGTCACAAAGGACGAGTTGCTAAACAGCGCTACCAATGTATTCACAAACCTAACACTAACTCTTAAATCTCAAACTACCCAGAATTGCACAATATCCGAGTGTTAGGCGGTTTTAATATCTAAAAAGATAGCAGCAACAACATTGCCCTTGACCCATGCATCCGTCACTGCTGTTGCCAGGAAAAGATCAGCATCTTGTGCACTACAACCTTTAGAAATTCTAAAATGGGCCCTAATATCAGCCACCAGACGTCTTCCCCAAACCAAGACAAGCATGGTCACCAACTTCACAACGCGTCATGCAAGAGCAATCGGCCTATAATATGACTGTTCAACGCATACTGATTTTCTTTGCTTTTTTGTACTGGTGTGAACACAACGAATTTCCAAGCAAGAAGCATATACACTTACCATCATGTGCCCTATGGTATTCGTCAAGCAACTCTAGCTTAGCCAGCTTTCCTTATCTCCTCACATTACAATAAACTACCCTGTCAACATCTAGAGCACCAGCCTTTCATGAACTGTGAAAGTGGTATTCAACAACGAGCCAAAAGCTGGGTCTTCAGTGGTTCTGCCTATTGTGTACGCAGCGCATCTTGAGTCCTGTAGGTATTTTATGAGCAGCTACGTCTTCCTGGAGGGAGTGGCTTTAATCAACAGCCGCCATTGTTTTTGTAACCATCTTGGATATCAACAAGGCACTCTGCTACCAAAATATACAATCTATTATCTGTGTTCGTTCTGGGGCGAACTCAAGATAAGCCTCGGACACTATAAACAGTCTGTCTAACCACACAAGAGTAGAATATACTGCAGAAAAATATGCATTCAAGAGCGTGGTAGATTCTATTTTCGTAAATGTATCTAGTAGTTATAAATACACTTAAATTAGCTTTATTGACATCTTTATTCCCTCAAGTATACATTTTTCTGGGTTACTAATTGTGTCTCTTATGTTGTCAAGTAGATAGCTATAAGCGCTTATCAAGTCCGATCCCGATCTCATGATCGGTTTGAAATAAATTGCCCGCACAAACAGACAGATAAACAAGAGATTTCAAGAGCGTGGTAGAATCCCTTTTCGTGAATTTATCTAGTAGTTGTAAGTGTGGGTTACCTAAAAAGTATTAGGTTTATTGACACCCTTATTCCAACACGAAATACATTTGTCTGGGTTACTAATCATGTCTCTATGCTGTCAGGTGCAAAAAAATCCCCCTTATCAAACAAAGTTTCACCGTTTCTGTTACATTATGTTTCCCCAGATGCCTGTAAAGAGCCAACCTGCCATAGCTGCTTCTATGTAGGTTTTATGGATAAGATGGACGTTCACGTTGCTGTTGAATTTCTGTTGGGAGGCACACTAGTGTACGTCTTAATTCAGGGACCATCTTCAGGCTTAAGCTTTCCACCTTTGTGCTTATTGGGGAGTAAATTTTAATTGCGATTTTTTTTTTTATATTTATAGGACATCAGAAATTTTGTGAATGACCATAGATTTTCACTGGAACCACAGGTTGGGGTTAGTTTAAAATCTCCCAATTACTGGCTAGAGTGCAGTGCAAAGTGCAGGTAGAATGCAGTACTGACCAGACAAATGGAGCTTGTTATTCTATGCTGGTGTTTATATGTCTGTTGTTTGTATGCACAATGACTTTTCTGAACCCTTTTTTCCGATTCTTTTGAAAGTTTTCACATCGATTCTTAGCTACATTTGTGGGTTAAATTGGAAAATCAATAAAATTGGTTAAAGGTTTCCTGAATTTGTGAAAAAACCAGATAATTAGGCAACAATTCGGGAAAATTTATGTGAGGCACCGTATTCAGATGTTAGGTTATGCCTTGCAGACCCTTATTAAGCCCTCCATACTATTTGCAGGCGAGCATGGCCGTGATATCTAACACAATAAACCTAAACAACTAATATCACTATCGAGTTTGTCCTAATTTTACTATCTTTAGAATTGGTCCATTCCGTTATTGAATTCTTTCCATCGAGGCCACCCATGGTGGGGAAAATGAAGAATGCATATAAAAACTAGAGCAAACTATACAACTCCAATACAGAAAATATCTGCAAGCGATATGGCTCGTTACTTTCAAATAAATGCATAACTTCACACTGAAATGGCTGTTGAGCTTGACACCATCTAGGCTAATACAGCTTCGAAAACTAACAAGTGCATGACCCCATATTTAGGAATCGTAGAACATTCAACTTATTCAGTGGCGTAGTAGCTAGCTTGAAGTGCGTCCCCCTGCAAAATTTCAAAATGCTTCCCTCCCCCCACAAAAAGAAAATTAAAACAGAAAATTTACCCCAAAACTACTAAAACACCACCTGCTTCCCCAGTTCTGAAACTAACCTAGTCATACAGTCACATAACCCTAGACAAGACCAACGTCAGCGAATCTTGGAGGGCGAGACGGGGGAAGAAGAGTTAAGCGTAATTTTTCGCCCCCCACAAAAAAAAGTAGGCATTTTTCTTTAGGTGTATACACCTTTATTTGCAGTTTATAACCATTATTCGGGTAGTAGGATATTTGTAGTGCTAGTCAGTGTGGATGCATTTTTTTTTGCATTGTTTAAAGATAATTTGGCGCCCCAGTTAGTCGTTTTTGTGCCCCTCAGTTTGCCACGACCCTGAGAGAGTGTGTTTAACTTCCAAATTTCTTTACGTGAAACTTTTATTTCTTGCTTTTGCCTCAACGAATTCATCCATTAGATCCATTTTTTTTTTGGCAAGCCTGCTTTCCATGCTTAGGAGAAATTGTGACGATTTTCCTACTCTGCCTTAAAAATATTTAAAGAAATTCTTCATCATGACACGATGGCGCCCACCAATGCTCCGCGCCCTCCCGCTGCTGCGGGGGCTCGTGCCACGCCACGTTAATTATTCCACGTTAGTATTATATTTGCGCCAATTCTGGAGATTGTTAGAAGTGAGCAAATCACTAGAGCACTAAGTTATCTCTCCTTAACACAAGTTTCAATTCCCTTCTGTCAATTTCCGTGCTTCTTGTCCATCCCACCTTTTAATAGGTGTAATCCCAACCGAATAATACTACAGTTAGTGTTCGATTATTTGCCGATACACTGGAAATTTTTACTGGTGAAAACAATTACAAAACGGAAGTCAACATACCCAAAAGGTTAAAACCCACATTCTTTTTAGGAGAGGCGTACATAATTTTCATTGACAACAACGAAAAGAAGGTTGTTGTTCATGGCCCTCGGGCAACAACCGAAACAGCCTTTCTAATCCTCTAAAAATTGTTAAGAAAATCCACCACGATTAGTTAGTCCGTGTGGAGGTCATTCAGCTAGTGTGATCCACGTACTTAAAGATGACATTCTCAAGGACTCTTGAGTCACTTAAAGCTTGCCTTTCAGCTCTCTAACTGTTCCACCATCCTTTCCTCGTCTCGCCCCCCCCCCCCCATCCTGTGCCACACGAAAACTTTGTCGTTTCGCCCTATATGTCGCCATTCTTGTGCGACTAATAGAGAAGCTTACGGTTGCTCCGTCTAAGTAATGAGTTGTAGCTATGACCCGACCTTCTCACCGTGCCTCTGGTTAATTTCCAAAAGTAATTGCTTGGTCAGCTAATCTTCCCCTGCCTTTCTGGAATATCGTAATGAGATTATCTGCAAGGCATAGCCGGGATCACGCAACCATAGCTAAGGGTATGTATCTACAGCCCGGAGAGGCTATGGGGGAGAGGAAACAAGGTGGATTTATATATAATTGAGAACGGCAACGATTCAATAATTACAGCGTAACTCGTGTTATTGTCAAAGGCTTCCGGCCTCTTCCATAATTACAGTTTGGGGATATACCGTCATTAAAGCAAGAGAAGACGACCGTCATTGGCCAAGCTGAACGTTCGTTTCTTCTTGTACGTTCATAATACCTATAGCTATTGAAGAAGAGCACGCAGAACAATGCGACGAGAAGAGTGCCGTATAAAGAGAATATAGGGTTAAATGAATATTTAACGAAGGGTTAAATGAACGACGAGTTAAATGCTATTTTAAGTGCACCGTGGATGTTTTTTCAACAATGTTGTCTCATACGGCAAGTTTTGTTATGCCTTACTCGTAAGTTAAGGCGACTAAAAATTAATTAAGTGTTTCTCAGGAGCGCACGCGTAGGATTTTTTCCTAGTGCATGAAACGTTTTTTTATGACATTGTCTAAAAAAAAAATATTACCAATCACGCATCAGCACTTTCACCAAACATTTCCTGGAGCCGATGACCACATAAGGTCTTTGCGCCATTCACATGATCGCCTAGAAATGAATCTGCGGATCGTTCAGAGGTATGTCACAACTAAAAAAAACTTGGATCTGAAGAATGACTTTTATCAGATGCGCAACTTTTGATCGCTTACTCTGGCATTAAAAACATAGGTATTATATACTTCACAACAAAATATAAGCTACTGATTTCGTTTTGTTAGGTTAAAAAAAAACAAAAAAGCCATCGCCCGCATCTGGAAAATCACTAATAAAACGTAAAAAAAAAAGCACCGCCTGCTCGCATCAATTTTTTTTAGTACCACTCCGGAGAACCATTTAATTAATTTTTAGCGGACTATACCACACGCCATGGCTGTTTGCTGTGACGTGCATATCACGTGACTGGGCTAGTCCAATCAGAGGGCCAAACAGCCGTTGTTCTCGTTCGTCATTGGCTAACTCGTGGTGACGTCACGGCAAACAGCCATTGCGCATGGTTTAATACAACTAATAATAATATGGTGATTATCTTGGGGATCATTATGACCGCAACTTGTGGTTGACGGAGTTCAGGACGCTATAATTCACTTTTAGCTAACACGATGGTGTTCTAGAATCCAGATAACGACTTGAAACGCTATCCTAGTATAAGGGCGCGTTTACGCAGCGACTCCCCTTTGCATTCTCGCAACTAGAACTCAATCGCGATGGCAAAGGTGACATTGCCATGGTAACAACGCGAAATGGATTAGCTAAATCCGACATCGTTTGAGTAAATACTTGCAGTCTTATAATCCGTGCCTATAATATAAAGAATTCCTCATGACGAAACTATATTCCCAAACGCTTTTGAACTCACGTTATTTGCTGTTTTCGTTGCGAGGTGGCAGACATAAAACCGCCG
>JAHWFP010254271.1:0-10947 GCA_023313725.1 Lithobius niger
TTGATCTGATTCGGCCTGTACTGTAGGAGGCTCTGGTTGAACACTGCAACTTCTAAGGCAGACTGCACAGGAACACAAGCTTCTACTGATATTTGAATACTTTTGCAATGGATTTTTACCCAGTTACATTTTACACTTAAGGCAGTCGCTGTAATAATGTGCAGGTTGCTATATCCTACAATTAAACTCTAATTTTTCTCTGCTTGTAAAGTTGGTTTCGTGCAGCTAATTGTTTGAATTACTATTTCGTGTCGATTAAGTTTCTGTCTTTGAAACAGGCCATGTTTTATCCAAAAGGACATGATTTATTAGAGAAATACTTTGCCTCAGTTAAGACTAGGACTGTTGGAAATATTGTGAGAAATCAGTATGTTGTGAGTCTTACTCAGGTAAGTTAATTTGAAAAAAACAACCGCGTTTCCTAAAATCTAATAGCCCATTTTTAACAGAATATTATATATAAATATACTTTAAAATAGTTGATTGGGCGTTCCAGTAGGACACAGCCTTGCAGCAGCGACATATCATACATGAAGTGCCTAATTAGATGCTTCCAACGTTCCATGTATTCAGTAGAAGCATCTGGTATTTGCAGGTATTGTATGTCTTTATTCTAGCAATACATTAGGTTAGTTGCAAAAAAAAAATTATTCCAGATTTTCAGTTTTGAGTTGCAATAACACAAGAAATTGAAATTGTACACCTAAAAAATGCTGTAGTCTCTCATTATAGTTGCAGCCTCCTCAATAGCCCTAAAGTTGACCACTGCTGAGCCAATTCACTAACTATGCAAAATAATTGACATTTTGACGTTTTGACGTGTTCAAATTTTAAACATAAAATAAATTGTGTGGGATTGCAAGCGGAGATCAAGAACTTCTCCGTGGTTTACATTTCTTGCAACGAACCGAATACGGTTTGAATCGAACACAGAAAATGTTCTTTAACTTCACATGTTGCCCACGCACGAGTATTTCGTCAGTTTCTGAAGTTATTGTCGCTATTAGCATGGTCACCACAGTACGATGCCGTGATGTTTGATTTCAAATTTCGCCTGTTGTTTCGTCCTCCATTCCGTGTTTAAGGCTACCAAGGCTTGGACCTACAACGTCAGTTTTTCCGTTTAACTCTCGTTACTCGTGTTAATCACGTGGTTTCAGAAATTTCAAATGGCCTGCGATCACAGCTGCAGAGAGTCGGCACACTATCGATATTACAGGTAGGCACACGTAAATCGTCCAGGTAGTCCAATGTTTGACCAAGAAACAACTGTCATGTTGAATCCATCATTGTTGAACATCCCTGTGGAGTTTTACTGTTTTTTTTTTTAAACTTTTTAACTTTTAAACCTTTGAAAACAAAGAAACATGTCTAAATCTTCCATAAGTGCATAGTGCTTTTAGCATTTTTTTTAACCCACCAGAAACTCAGTGGCATGATCAGCTGAATTAAAACTGATGTGATGGTTGAGGAGGCTGAAAGTGTAATGGCACACGAACCAAATTTTTTGGTGGGTTTAAATGTGACCACTCATCTTTTCTGCACTCATAGGGCTTAATGAATACGGATGCAAACCTTTTAACGTTGCCTTTTGGACTGAAAAGGTCAAACTGCCTGAACAGGCAATGGAACTCACGACCTGTGAAACCAAATGCCTTGGTCCTACCGCTGAGCCATGCTGCCACGGCGTACTATTAGGGTCTCACTTCCCGTCCAGATATCCACTTTCGCTTTTTCTCACCAAGAGACTCATCAATTTCTGCAATTCTGTTCTTTATCATGTTGTTTACTTCTCTTATATTAACATGTTTAAGTCTCGTTTTGTATTAACATGTCCAATTTTCATTTTACATAAACGTGTATAATTCTTGTTTTACATTAACATGTATAATTCTCGTTTTGCTTTTGTAAATTTAAGTCTCTTCTTACCGTAACATGTTTAAGCCTTGTTTTGACCTTCATTTCTGTGGTTCATAGCCTTGTTTGTATTTTCAACCGACCTTAAATGACAGGTTCATGTAACCCACAGAAAATAACTTTGAACTACATTTTCTAGACTGCCGTTTATGGAAGAGTTTGAAGATTTTTCCCCCTGTTCCTCTGTGGACGAAATATTTTATGCTATTTCTGTAGTGACGAATATCACCAAAAACTTTGAAATACGAAAATGCAAATGTCTGGAGAAATGTCAAGAAATACTGTATAATCTACAAGATGAATTTGCTGAAGGGAAAACGACCTTCTCTTTAGAAAAAGGTGATGAAGATATGGTTGTGGATATACCCGAGTCTTCCTTAATAATAGAAATATTCGAAAATAAAATCAAAGTTATAGAAAAACAAAGGGCATACAGCTGGTTATCAGTTTGCTGTGATTTTGGAGGACTAATTGGTCTGTGGCTGGGCCTCTGTGGCTTAGAAATTTTGCAGGTCTCAGGAAATTTGGCATTCAAACTAGTAGCCCGCATAACTAAAAGTGACCAGATACAACAGGAAGCATCAGTCAATGTGAAACACCGCCGACCTTACGTGGTCGTGGTGAGGAAACCACCTGCTACTGAGAATAGGTTTACTGATATTGGACTTGTTGGCTTCCAGAATGTTTTGGATGGAAGGCTGAATGTTTACATTCGAGTTATTTGGTTTGCAATTTACCTAGGAGCGTTAGGTTTAGGCTCCTATCAATGTTTCCAAAGAACATCCTATTATATGTCAGATCCATCTTTCACTAAAACCTACTATGAAACTATGGCGAATGCGTCTTTTCCTTCTATAACTATCTGCCCTGACAGCATTGATGGTAATCAACTCATAGTGAATCCTTACCTGTTTCGTCAAAGATTTGTGGAGTTTAATGATTTCTCGTATGACCTGTTGGATTCTAAAGAGATCAGTATTGAAGACCTCTGGGCAGTTTCAAAGATTGACATCCAGTCTATCAGTGTAAGCAAATCCTTATGTATCTTGTTTTTGGTTTGTTTGCGTGTTTAGTTTTTTTTTCAAGGGTTAGTTCTTCAAGAGTCAAATAACGTTCATACTAATAATAGAAATTTTCACGCATGTTTGAAGACATGTTTGTTTCACGCATGTTTGTTTAGTTACAAAGATGAAACTAATCTAAGCTAGGAATAAGCTTTCTAAGCTTTCCCACTTTATGTCGATTACCATATGTTGTCTTGCTGGTAGCGTGAATTTATGTTCTAAATGAAGGTTTTAAAGTATGTGGTGGAATAATAATCGGGCTTTATTCTGATATACAAAACAGTTATAAAAGTAAATCTCCATTCACGTCCTCACTTTTTAATTTCGGGTTTGCTATAAGCAGTCTCCAACGATCCCTTGCATTTCCCTTTCACCTTTATACGAGCGAATAAATGTTTATTATTATTATTATTATTATTTATTGTGATGTTTTTATTGTCATATGCTAACATATATAATAGATGAAACATAATTTTGTACATTGATTTTGCAATTTGCACATACAAGCTTCTTTAGCTTCGTGCTCCTTTGTTTTTCTAACTTTCTATTTTGTATTTTTTTGTAACTGTAATAAATTATTATGATTATCATTCTTATTATCATTATTATTATTAATTTATTAATTACTTTTGTAATCCAATAAAAAAAATAGTTTATTGTTAAACAATAAACTATTATTATTATTATTATTATTAACTAATAAAAAAAATGAATTTCGTTATTTCATAATGAATGGGCCAAGGAAGGGCTTTTAGCACTAACGCCCTTCCCAATTTAAAAGACTCTTCTTCTTAACACCAAAATTGATAAAACGTCAATTATTTTGTGGCTAGTTCGAATAAGAAAATAAGATTGTCTCCTGACAGGCTATAAAACCACAAGCACATAAGTAAATTTTTTCCTTGGTCACAAAAATGATGATTACACTAGTTAAAAGAGCATGACTGGGTGAACTCAACACACAATCAAACCACCATGTTGGATTGTCCAACTAACAGAGTTAGTGTATTTTACCGCACCATCAGCGAACATAATTTGTACAACAACGATGTGTATTTGCTAGTAACCGAGCCATTGTTATGATACTATAACGAGCCATTGTTGGTGGGAATGTTCTTTGCTCCAACTCCATTTTTAAAACTCAAATTAGTAAATCAGTATGTCAGCACCATTTCATATATCAAATCCATACTAATCCAATACTAATTTCCAAGCAGTACTCAAACACGTGCATTAGACCTCACCACTTAAAGCAACGCAAGAGTCCTGCCAAAGTATTTCAGGGATTGTTCCTGAACAACACACATCCTGTATATTCATAAACTCGTCGCGTAGGCTATTCCAACGCCCGACCATACGACTGCACAGTTTACGACAATATGTGTTAACCCTTTTTATGATTAATTTCAACTGATGTTCCCTGGTGATGTGTGTGCCTCGTAGTTTAAAACACTTGGAAAAAGTGGCTGTACGTATCAGTTAGACGCTGGTGTTTGGCAATAATGCGGTAAGACTTTCGCTGTTTACCCGAGTGGCAAAGCCACGAGCCATTGTTTCAATAAAGCGACAGTGTTAGTGCATTGTTGCTGCACCATCGGCGAACATAATTTGTACAACAACGATTTGCATTGCTTGTAACCGAGCCATTGCTATGATACTATAACGAGCCATTGTTGGTGGGAATGTTCTTTGCTCCAACCAGATCCCCGAAGTTAAGCAGCATTGGGCTGGATTGATACTTGGGTGGGTGACCGCCTGGGAATCTGGCTATTGCAGACATAGGGCCTTAGGGCTTCGGGCAGATGACCAGGAGTGGTTAACGCTCGTTAAACCCTTTAACCCTTTAAACCCTTTTGCTCCAACTCCATTTTTAAACTCCATAACTGCAATAAATGCCTTATTTGTGTATTTTAATCAATTTTAACTCTTTCCTTCTGGTCTGTCTTCAGCTGCAATAAACGTATTATTTGGAATCATTGATATGTAAACATTGATACGTAAACATTGATAGTGGTAGTAGATTTATTTACATAAGTAAGAACTCCACGCCTTCGTTTTCTATGCCTAGAATTTTTTTCTTATTAAAAAAAATAATAGTTGTTATACCACAGTCGTGACGTCACGCTAACTCAATGCCATGCTAAATTTCCGTAGGTTAAATCCCGTTAATTGTGACCGGAAATGTGCGTCATTGCAAAAAGTGTGGGTTATCAAGTTACCCCAAACTTTTGCAAATAACCCATACTTTTGACACTTCTGGATTACGTGACCATGAAAGCACACACCCGCAACCAAATACAGCTTGAAAAAAGTAAAGCAAATAAAAACGTACAAAAGGAATTATTTAACTTGCCGGAATGTCCCGTATGAAACCCTATCCATGCTAACTCTCACATACCTGGCCCATAACTAAGCTTATTCACTCCGCATAATTTCCCCCCACTCCCTCACAAAGTAGAATGGAATGACCTTCATTCATACCGATACCCTATTACCTTATTATTTAAACAATTCTCAAACTATAAACGCTGCCTCATATCGAAGTTTATTCACTTCGAAAACACGAGCGAATTTACCAGTGTGAAATCTGGCCAAACGACACATATGTTCCCTTCTCACCCACCTCCTCCCTCCAGAAACTTGACCCAAAGGACTCGTTGGTCTACTACCCACTCCCCTTCCATAAACTAAACTAGAATGAGCTTCATTGATATCAACATACTGATTGATTACCATTTTAATTGAATACGAGTGTGCCTGACGTCTCAACCGAGGTATAAATCATTTATTGGTGCGAAACGAGCGGTTATCGATTTTCGCACTCGACATTTGCATATTGTCACCAGGACAATCATCGCAGCCGTGGGTGAAAAATCGATAACCGCTCGTTTCTTACCAATAACTATTACTTAATTTAAAGTTTGGAATAGTTTAATAGTACTTTAGATATGATTTGAAATACGCGAACATGGGGGGGGGGGGAGATGAGGCTTAATGGCGCGTCGACAACTTGGTCATTAGCGCCAACTGCGACAGCGATTGGACAGCGATTGGATTATTACTACTTAAGAACCGAAAACCTTCGTTTTCTTACTTATGTAAGTAAGAAACCCACGCCTAGCCGTGGTCCTTACTAGTGGTAAGACAACGGTTTCATTGTTGCAGCATTGTTAATGCAGTGTGTCTTCATGATGTAAATCCACTGCTGCAACAATGGGCCAACAATAAAAGAGTTGTACAAAATCAAATAGCCACACGAATGGAGTAGTTATTGCTTTCCCGTAGAGGTGATGATTACCCCATGGTACTTACCCCCATGGGGATGATTACCCCATGGTATTTACAGCTTTACATTTGTCTTCTTTTAAGCTTCCCCGTTCTGAAATTATAACTACGTTGGGAACCTGCATCAACGTTAAACCAGGTACGATCATAGAATTCTTTTATTTAAATAGTTTATTGCAGTTCCTGTGTTACAGCAGTTGCCAATATTTTTCGCTTGGCTCAATCCATTGTTTTGCAGAGAAAGTATCCATTGTTTAGCTCAGAAAGCATCACCTGCTTAATATACCAACAATCAGGATGGTACTGAAACTGTTATTAAGAGTTCATTCGTCATTTTATTACGAATTTCTGTTGCTCGAGTTGAGAAACGAAGTGTGGTCGTGGTTTTTCGATCAGCGTCCTTTGGGTTACCCAAAGTACGCTGATCAAAAAAACATGGTGTGGTTAAGTGGACGAAAGGTATACAATGCACGGAAATCGTTTTGCTTTGGCCTCGTACACTCCATTCCACAGAAGTGTGAATGATTGAGTGCCAAGAGGTCTACTGATCTCTGAGCTGTGCATCCAACCCGCTAAAGCCAACCAATTAGAAATTTGTATGTTTCTTAACTAAATACGAAGCGAAAATTTGTAGAAAGATGTTTCATGAGGATGTTTTAAATTGCTGCCCAGCATAATCGTTCGTTGTTCCCATGCAGATGTAAAAAACTTCAACTTTAGAGGTTTACTGACTACAAACTTAAGAGGTAATTCGCTCCAACTAACAAGGTTTTGTCATTTGATAACGTAACACAATTAAAATTACTTGATTTTCTTTATTGCTGTCTTTCTTTGGCTGTCTCTCCAGTCGGCTTTCTCATAGTGTTGGCAGTTTTCAATTCCAGTCTTCAACTAAGCACGGTATTTATTGTTTCTTTGTTTGTTGGTGACTACGTATTTCATCAATTTTGCACGGCTCTTGAAGCAGACATTTTCGAAATAAACAAATAATTTTATCGTGTTCCACAACATATTTTGCTGCCATTAGGCAAGATAATTTTAAACTCATTAACTCATTCAAAACTCTAAGCTTTACACTGAAGCAGACCTTTTTCATTTAGCTTACCTCTAAGCCACAATGCTCCATTCTGAGTTGTTACCCCTTAATGGCAAATTTCAACCTTTAACCATTTTTTTTTCTTCGTGGTGATTTTTCTCTTTTTAAAATTTTAAGATTTTTTTTTTACAGGAATGGAAAGCATGCTCTTGCATTTGGTACCTTAAATACCTTCCTACGTTACTAGTTCTCCGGAACAAGGGGGGAGGGGAGATGAGGCTTAATGGCGCGGAACAAGGCTCGGAGTTTGTAAACAAAAATCAACAACAAAGTTCACTATTAAGTCTTCGTGGTTTCTCAGCCCAGTTACCTTGTGCTCCATTCTTGTCGTGTTTAGCGTGAATTCTATTAGTTGAAACGTAATATTTCTTTTTATTTTAATTAAAGCTATAATGGAAAATTAATTCAAGACTGCGTAAATGCTTCAAAAGCTTCAAAAGAAACTCTTCAACAACACCCAACATCACTCACAAGAAAATGGTTAAGCGAAAGCCACTCACTCCCTCACACCCTCACGTTCCCTCTTCAAGGAACGTTACCGGAGCTCAACCGTAACCTCGTCCTCCGAATACGAGTCTCCATTGCCACCATAGTGTGTCGACTTATCAATACCAACATTAAAGGAGTTTTCCGAATCGACCTAGGTTCCTTCATTCTCGGCCTCATGGCCCTTTCAACCCGTCAAGTCGTCAGTGACTACAACCCAACCATCAACAAATTCCTCATCACCCCCCCCCCCCCTTCACATTTCGGACAGGGAGGAAAATAGCCAAAATCCTCCAGACGACACGTCAACCCCTTTGGACCCAACTGGAAATCTGACGCCTACCAACACCACCATTGAAGAAGACACCCCACCAGTGTCAGCTAACCCAAACGACGATCCTCAACCATTGTATGAAGATCATGAACCATTTCCTGGCGCACCACTGTCACCGTATGCAACACCATTCTATCCTCAACAAGAAAAAGCCCACCCTCCATCCAATCATCTTGGGTACAGATGTCTGACAAGATTTAGATTAGGGGTTTGAATAACATCTCTGTAATGTGTGGTGCAGTGGCAACCCGGACCACTGCACTGTGACTGAGGTTGGCGCTAATGACCAAGTTGTCGACGCGCCATTAAGCCTCAATCCCCCCCCCCAATCATCTTGGCCTTCCTGAAACTGAAATCATGAACAGTGGCAAACATGACATTCAACCAACGTTCTCTCCATCCACAATCACCATGGATTTACATCTGCCTGCATGCCAAAGGAAACTTTTTTTCCGCAACTAATGCTAAAAGAATCTCTCACCGCGAAGCCTCCAAACAGCAAAACAGGCATCACTTGGCTTCTACACAAGACCGAATTCACATCAAACCCCAAACCTTCTACAGAGGGGAACTTCGGTTCGAACACCCACTCAAACGACAAACAGGTTTTGGTGACCCCCGCATTCGTGAACCTTTAAATAACCTTCTGAAGCCGTCCGCCGAACTCATTCCCCCCATCATCCGTTTCGGCGACCCTCCTCTTGATTCGCCCGATGTCCAACTAACCGAAAAACCAAACCTCTGAGACGAAACAATGGACAGTAACTTTGTTGCAGCTTGGCACACCATGTCCAATTCTTGTCCACGTGACCATTTTTATGGCTTCCACGAGTGGCGATGTAACAACAGTCATCGTCAGCAACCAAACTTAGGGGGTTTGCAACCTAAGTGCAAACGAACAGCACCCTTTCACTCCATGCAAGGAATGCCGACTAAAGGCGAAATACCACGCTTGTGGCTTTCACCAACGTTCTAAACAAGAGGAATTTTCTCCTGACTTTCTCAATTGATCTGCTACCATTCTGCCAGAAAAGAAATCATTTCCTAAATTACAAAGCTCCACCATTTCTTTTCAAAAAAAAAATCACGAACTGAAACAATATCAAATACGAAGCGCCCTCTCTGGAATCATCCACTGAATAAATTCGTCTACCTTTCACTACCGTCTTGAACTCAGCAACGCGATGGCCATACATTTTTCGAAGAAAAGCTTAAATTCGAACAACACAATCAACGGGACACAGAGATGCTTCCTTCCCTGACAACCCACTTGAACTCTTGCCGTGAATCACGCACAACTAATTCACTCATTTTTCTGAAATCAATCCAGAGTCTCATCAATGGACTCAATCCACAAGACATTTCAAGTTGATTCATCTTCAAATCAACCCAAAATTCAAGCCACAAACGAAAACTCAGTGTAGCAAGATGGAACCACGTCCAGCCACAGCTATATAGCACCAGCAAAATCATCATCGAAGGAAAATATTTCGTCACTACTTAAAAATTAAGACGAACACCACCACACCTGTTCCCCTTTAAAAAAAATCCTGAAGAAAACGGAATCAATGATTCCTAATGGGGAACCCCAGCTCACAACCCTGGGGTACTCGTTCAGAACATGCCCGTCACCAATTTTGACGAGGTCACCTGTCAATGCAAAAATTTGACAGGTACAGTATTTTTCCGGCAATAACTAAGTAAATACTAAGTAAAAATACTATACTAACCAACCCTTCCACCCCTCTCGAGTCACCGTTTGACAGAACGAGAGAAAACTAGATGCATTTGCTTGCGAGCAAGCTCTTACGTAAGGAGGCCTGTGCATGCGCAATGGGTTGTGGAGCTGGGGAGGATCGGCACAGGCTTAAATCTTAAGGCAAGAGAACATTAATGCAAAAATTTGACAGGTATAGTATTTTTCCTTAGCGAAAGAAACAAATTTCAGCCAGCCTTCACGCACGCTACACTGAAACTGGGACATAGTTTAGCGTGAAACTGCAATCTATAAGCGATAAACTCTTTTTGGACAGTTTAGGCCTATGTTTTTTGAATGACCACTTAACTGTTATATAATTTTTTTCTATAATCTTGTTGGTTAACCAATATTTTATCCCTGCTAAAATAAAATTTTTTTTTTAAAATAGAACTTACTTTGAAATTGAAGCTACACGTAAATCTGTAAAGCGCGCACGTTACTTTCCATGACTTTCTTTACCACAGGTGCTACCGATACAACATCAGTGGTTGGAAAGAAATATGAAATTGATATACAAGGAAACAACGACCATCTGCAGTATTACCGAGTAAGTTATTAGAAAGTATCGGAATGGCTGGAAAAGTTTTACATTTGATTATTTCTTTCGTAATTACAGGTAATTATTCATGATCCTGAAGACAATGTTTTACTAAGCTACTTACCAAAGCTTAGTGGCTACAAGTTTGCAACTGGAGAACAAACTGCATTCCAAATCCGGTTCACTGACGTAAGTATGCTGAAAAAGGTGGATTATCTTGTAGCAAATTATTCTAAAAAGAAAAGGAATCTACAATCATCGAAGAAACTAACAACATAAAGGCTAATAGGACATCGTCATTGCCCATTGCTGCGTGAACGATACTGGACTTCAGTTTAGGTTGGCAATTGACAATGAAGTCGTAGCTCGTGGTCCACGCTCACTTATTTATTATCAAAGACTATTCTTCAAACACGACAGTGATTGCTAGTTTGCTCTAATCTACTCCATATTTTGTAATCATGCTGC
>JAHWFP010254271.1:10957-31912 GCA_023313725.1 Lithobius niger
ATTGACAACGAAGTCGTAGCTCGTGGTCCACGCCCACTTATTTATTATCAACGACTATTCTTCAAACACGACACTGAATGCTAGTTTTCTCTAATCTACTCCAAATTTTGTAATCATGGCGTTTACGTAAAAACTGCATCTGATTCTCCCAGATTCATCAGTTACATATTTACAAATTTGCATATTGAACCAGGATTTTTTCTTTGATGAAGGAATGTAAGGGGACAGAGAAAGTTTACAAAATTGCACAATTAAGAAAATAAAAAAATAAAACATTTCACTACGATTTTTACAATAATAATTTAATATAATAACAATAATAATATTTTCCACAAAAGGTGGGCAGGATTTGGAATGGTGGTGAGCCACTGATGCCAATCCTGAGATGGGTTTGAGTAGCATGGAGACAAATACACAATTAAGGATGTTACTTCAGAAATCGGGTTAGAGGCAAACCGTCCAAAATACGCCAGATACGCTACTTTGCGAGACTGCTTCTTCGGTCAAGGAGTTCCAAACTGGAGCCATTCGAATAGCAAAGAAATTTTGGCGTCAGTCCAGACGTAAACCCTGAACTGACAGATTCCATGAGTAGCCCCAAGCCGATGCCATAGGACTAACATAAAAAACGGACAAATCCACGTAAATTTTTGTAGGTAAGCATAAGGTCAAACTTAAGTCCTCGGAGCTCCAAAATTTCAAGTCCTGCGAGTTCCAAGCGTGCTTCGGGTAAATAATCATGCAGACCAGGCAACTCCTTGGTAAATCTACGCTGGACCGATTCGACCAGGTCAATGTCTTTTAAGAAGGAAGGGCGACCATACCGGAGTTACACAGCAGCGCGTTAGTGAACCATTCTGGAAGAAGTTGGCATCACCCACCTGTAGTTTTCTGGTTGATGTTTAAAAATTTCCTTGAAACCTTGCATTGCCTGTGTATGTATTCGTTAATTATAACCTGTGCATTTTTTAACATGTTCTGTTTTAGCCTTGCAGAAATTTGGCTAGACACTGCAACCACATTCAACAATCTCTTTGCTGCAGTGTCACTTTTTTGTTGATTCGACTGAGAACCACTGCTTTAAACAAGTCACCAATTTAACCAGTGCAGCAAGGAGCTTCTATTGTTTTATTCTGACTGTTGTCACCTAATCAAATATCAATGATAGTGGCATGTGATGCAATTCATAATGCTTCATGTACAGCAAGGGTATCTTGGGCATCTGTATAGTCTGTGTTTTTAGTTACCGACCGAGTGCCGAATGTTGGACATTCTGCTCTGAACAACAAGAATGCTATTTTTTCCAGCATGGTTTTGATACTTTCCAATAGTTTGACTATAGTATAAATGATCTTAACCATTCGTAGGCCTAATATTCTTACGCTTCCGGTCCCCCGATCAGTTTTTTTAGTGACATGAAACAACTCTCTGTTATAGCTGTGTAATCAATGGAGCTTGAAGCCAAGTTAAATAGAGTGCGCGAAAATTTCGAGCTTGAAGATAAGCATTATACTTGTAAATGTAAATATTTTTCGGAGATACTTTGTATTTCATATTTGATAAACTAGAATATACCTGTTCGTGTCTGTTCTTTGTTAAACGACATCTGCAATTTTGCCCTGATTCATTTCAAATTTTGTGAGAAAAAAAGGAAGTATCACACAAGAAACCTGGAGTCTGAAGATGAGCAATGAACTTAAAATATGTGCATAAATAAGTATAATATTTACGCTGTCACTAATTGCCCATAGAAGAGACTCTAGTGGAAAGGCTTGCTTTACTGCTACAGAATATGAATTCTGTGTATCTCGGAGGTACATAAATTGACGTGTTTCATTCTTTGTAGCAAATGAAGAAGTCCTAATCATAAGGTCGTTTCCCCCTGTCCAATTAAAGATTAGTAAAACATGTAGTTTACTTAGTTATTTATTTTATGGGGTGTCAGTGCCACAATTTGGCAAAAAAATGGAAATAGTCGAATTAACGTCCTTCTCAACTGCCAAGTTTATCTCGGAAAGTTGTGGGACAATTTTCCTGGGAAATATAGAGTATGAAAAGCAAAAAAAAAGTACTCGTTTAGTTTTGTAGCCTGAGAAGCTCATAAAGTATGCATTTAAAATATTTACTAGAACTCGCGGTTCTAGTCATTTCCGAGTCATTTACAAGAGTATAAAATCATTAAAATACACAATGCTAAAGTCATATCTTTACATAGTGTAAAATATGTACCTCTTTGTCAAAGAAAAATGTCTAGGACTAGTCAAGACACGGACAAAACTTTTGGAATGTAAGAAAAACATGTAAAACTTAAAAAATTATTGAGAGACCTTGATCCAATCTAGTAGTATGCGACATGCCAAATTGTGGGGTTTCTGCTCGTACCCTGCGTTCGCTTGAGTTCCCCTCAATAAATGTATTCGGATAGGCTAACTAAACACGTTACCTGGCCTTGCTGCAGTATGAATATACGTGCTCCTATCACAGTGTAGGTGTAATTGTCTTAAATTTTCCACCGAGTAGATCGAAGTGGGCAAAATAGGACGTACAAATGTGCATTTTTTATGTCGTAGTAAACGGTATGTAATAGTGCTGCAGTTCGGTGTTCTTTATTGGGAAGACTGGCAATACGTTGTCAAGCTGATTGGGTTTCCTAATTTTTTTCGTTTCTGAAAACATATTTAACTCTGTAACGTAAATGTTAGTTCAAGAGTCGTGCAACATTGCAAACCAGTGAACTAGCAATGGCGCATGCGTTTATACTTTAATATTCTATTAGTACTACTCTATTAGTACTACTCAACTACTCTTTTCAAAACAAAAGATTCGCAAAATGTAACGAATTTACTTTGTTTCGTCACCCGTTATGAGAAATTATGTTATATTTATAACACTACGTTTGTTAATATCTTTTGTGGTACTTTTCACATAAGCTATATTTTCTTTCAAGATAATTAACCGAAATACCAAGACGAACCCATGTGAGGAGAGCCAAAGGGTCGCTGAATGCTTAGTTCAGTGCATTGAAGCGTCGCTTTCACTACACGTTAAAAATATGTGCAGGTAAACGCCGTTCCAGAAGACATTTACTTAAAACCATATTTTCCATGGTTTGTATAAAGAATTTTCATTATATTATTGATAATGAGAAAAGTGGTAAAATTACGCATCTCCATAGGTTTTCATTAAACCAATGGGAAAGGTATATTATTTGTCATATTAGCCAATAACAGCCCACTTAGTGTGATCCATGCTATGAATGGCCTTTCTGGTGGGCAATTAATAACTGATAATCAATCTTGTACAAAGTGATAAGAAGGAATAACAAAACTAGAATCCCTTACAGTAACGTGCTAAAAAGGCTTAATGAGTCGCTTATTTAAGATTGATAAGCTAAGTTAAGTATGTGTGAGATAGGTTTGGGTTAGGTTAAATTTATATTTATTTATCAATGGGACATCGTTTGCTACAGCGATTTGTGGCTCTGACCGGTGCTAACTAGTGATAACCGTCATCCGTGCCATAGGTTTTTGCAATGGAGACAGAATTGGTCATTAGGTCCAATTCGTTGGTCATTAGGTCCAATTAGTCATTAGGCATTAGTCAATGCATGATACGATTATAACTATGTTTCACATGCTCTATAAAGTTAACTTATACGTCCGCTGTGTGTCTTCGGTTATGAATGGTTCCTTAAAGTTTTTTAGTACTATGTTAGCGAAAAACAAGCTAGTTTCTAAAGCAACCAAGGTAGCGAGGAGCAAACGGAAGTATTAATGCAAACTGACGTTGGCTTCTAACAATTCGCCGGCAAAAAGATTTATAAATAGATTAATATAAATAAACGCAAATAAATAACAAAATTAATATTGATGTGAAAAAGTTTAAATGTTACATGAAAATTTAGAATAATTTTAGTAATACACAAAATTAAGAGTTTTAATGACGTTCTCTGATCGTTTCTACAGAGATGCAACCTGCGAATGTCTGTGGACTGAAGCATCATACAAAAAAAAAATAAAATGAGACGATAGTGATGGCTACATCACGTAAGCCACAAACTAGCAGACTCGCTAATATTTAATAAAAGCATAACATAAACATAAAATGTAGAAATTCTGACACACGCCAAGATCTTACTGTTTGTAAGCGACTTATTAAACACATTGATACCTAGTTCTCGCGAGATACTCTACCTTCCATTTCTAGTCATATTAACACAATTGTTGCGCAAGTTTGTGTTTTGTATCGCATTTCTGCTATGTAATTTTTCTAAAATAATTCAAGCCATGCTTTCATTTTCACAGTTTTGGCAAAGCAAAGCTGATATTTTACTGGCGAGAATAGACCTACTTATTTTTTTCCTTCTATTTTATTTCCTCCTCCTCCCCCCACACCATGGAAATTGCGTAAGCTATAGTACTAATGCAGTTAGTGATGCAAAGCTACTACAAACGATAAAAAGCGGTAAATACACAATTTTTATTTTTATTGTAACACTTTTTAATTTTTTAAAAATTTTTTCTCCAACATCACTAAAATTGGCGTACTAAAAAGCTATTAGTCAGTGTCATCATAAATACCAAACTGAAGCAATTACTCTAGAATTGTTTGGTAACTTTTTGACGGATTCGCGTGTTCAGTGCTGTGCCCTACAAACTCGTGTGTACTTTACTGTGCATGTAGGAGCTACTTTTTGAAGTTTTCTGAAATCAGAAATGTAATCAATACAACCTCGAATGAAAAGTATTTTCATAATTGTGAAATAATAAAATCAAAAAACCAAAAAGTTGTAGGCTACTGCTCACATTCAAAATTGTAACATGATTTTAACTATTACCTTATTTGCATTTATGAAATGAACAAATTGGCGGTTTTGCCCGTACCTCCTTTCTAACAAATTTCTTTCGTCCTATGGTCCCTGGGAAATTAAATTTGGAAATGAGTTCAGTTCTACAAGAAAAAAAATGATCGATTTCGTAATATCAGTAGTGCAGTTATAACTGATACGGTGTGTTTGATTTTTAATGGCTTTTTGTTTCCAGGTTACCGTACATGCAGAGATCTGCTCATCTTCCACTTTGTCAAAATAAAAAGGATTTCCTGAATATGGCCAATGCTACATCAATGGTGTTCAAATCGAATACTATTGGTAACTGTAATTGCGCAAGAAGGTGTAAAACGACAATCTACGACATTAGCCAGCATCGTTCTGCATTTATGGACAGGCCTATTTATCTGTCAGTGGCAATTCAGGAAGACAGAATTCAAGTTATCAGTGAGCACGCGGCTGACAGTATCTTCTCATTCTGCTCAGATATTGGTGGAGCCCTGGGTTTGTTTTTAGGCTTCTCATTATTGCAGTTAATAGAAACTATTCCATGGCTGACTGCAACATGCTACCAAGCATTAAAAAATAAAATTAGGACGGGAAAAATTACCCACTCAATCAACGTTACAGAAGTCATTATGCAAGAAAGAACTATAATACTAAGAGGTTTGGGAGAAAAATCCAGTAACAAACAAGTGAATCGCGACGTGAAAATTCCTGGATTCGATCACGTGACAATGGAAGGAACAACACTGTGGGTTAGATGTTTGTGGCTGTTTGTCTCATCGTTAGCTACTGTGACTTGTCTTTACCAGTGTATTGAGCGTGTAACATTTTTTTTGGAAGACCCTTCCGATGTTGTGACACATTACATTTACAACAGCTCTCTTGTGTTTCCCATGGTTACCGTGGCACCAGACAAAACCAAATTAAGTAGATACATATTTAAAATGAACCGATTACTAGATAGAAAGAAGAATGTTTCAGTAAATGACCTGTGGGCCTACAAGATGCAATCCACAGCAGTTGAAACATTAAGCAATGGTGTAAGTCTTTTTTAAATAACTCTTGTTTAATCCGTAGGCATCAAAGTAAACTGACTTGTATAGACGAACTAGCTCAGTGCTTAATTTACTGGATGTTATAGGAGCAAAAGGGGAACTAGGCAAATCTTCGAATTCGGACCGAGAAATACTCAAATGCACTTCCGCACATACATACATACATACTGAAGTATGTGAGGAATAAGTCCCCTTTAACAGTTATACCAACCCTCACAGAATGTTGAATAGGCTTAAATAACTAAGGGTACAAACCTAGATTGGGAATTACCTGATTGTGAATTGAATCTCATACTTTGAAACCAAATACCGAAGCCCGACCATTCAACTGTACTGGCACGACCAAATGGAAACAGCATTAGGCAGCATTTAAAAGCTTAGGTAGTGCCTTACAGTATTCATGCTTTTGCGCCTATAGCTAAACAGGAATTTCAAATATCTCAATAATGCTTTCATTAATCGGGATAATGTTGTGTTTCAATGATGTCATTAACATACCACCATTGATCCACCAAATCAAAAAAATTATTATTGCATCCGTAGGGGTGAACTATTTGAAACTATTTGTAGGGTTGAATATTTTAAATATTCAAGTGCTTTTTAAAAAAATGGACTCTGAGGAACAAACCGATTGTTTTCCAAGAAATAGTCAAGTTTTGGTTGAACAATAGCTTCTCATTCTTAGTGTAATCTATAGACTAGTTTCACTTTCAATTTCCGTTGAAAACTCAGTGTTTGATGCTTAAATTTGTGCATGTTTATCAAAATTTCCACGAATCACAAACTGTTTGTCACTTAAGCTAACATTGAAACAGGCAGTTACTAAGCTTTAGCTTAAATTACGTATTTCTTAACTTCTTTCACGATGAGGCATCCATTTTTGTATCACAAAATTACGCTAGTGGTCAAGCAGAATTAGTGCACATTGCTTATTTCTTGATCCCGTGTTAACTTATAATGGTGGGAAACAGCACAAGTTATAATTTTCGAACACCTCCACACAGCTTCCACTATAATCAATTTGTTTCATATACCAGGCAGTGTTAAATTAACATTATCGCGGAATTAGCATTTGTGTGGCTGAGAATTAAAGTATCATGGAAGTAGACAAGTTCGAAGCCTAGAACAAAATTTGAATGATTCCTAATAGAAATATTATTTTGCTGTTCTGTAAATGTGGACAGGTTTAGCATAAGTTGAAGTAAATTTTGATACACAGGTTTAGAACAGTGTGTAAGAATATTAAAACCGAATAGTGGGCAGTATAAAGAAGTTAAGTAATCCTGCTGATACATTTTGTGACGTGTTTCTATAGAGTGACAACATCAAAAGAGAACTTGGCATTTTTAATCTAAACCGTACAACAGTGCATTTTTCCATACTTCTTACTTTTCAAAATAGATAGTTGATTAGGGGTGTGATTTTGTTATAAGGGGAGTTAATTGTTGTTTTTTTCTGTTGAGGTTTTCAAGGTAACTGTGGAATTTTATTTTTATTATTTCGAAGCATAACAATTATAAAGTAATCTCTCCTCACGTTATGAGTGTTGAAAAATCATCACTTATGGTAACTGTGAGAGGTTTAAAAAAAGTGGAAGTACTTTCATTGTTGTTACAGGTTTTACAAAGTGACGCAGTTTCCATTACTGAAGTCTACACACTTGAAGGAGTAGTCACACTAATAAAACCAAGTAAGAAGCCTTCCTTTTTTGAAGTCTACATACTTTTAGACTTCAAAAAAGAAGACTAATTGCTTGGTTTGGTTGCATGCAATTACTCCTTGTTATACTTGCAACCAAACCAAGCAATTAGTCTTTTTTTTGAAGTCTAAACAATTGAAGGGGAGGTAATATTTATAAACCCAAGTAAGTAGCCTTTTTTTAAGTCCACTCACTTGAAGGAGTAGTCATACTTATAAAACCTAGAATGTAGCCTCTTTTTTTTAAGTCTACACACTTGAAGGAGCAGTCGTACTTATTAAGTAGGCTAACCTTACATTTGTGACGTCTGTGTACTTGAAGTAGTAGTCATACTTATAAAACCAAGTAAGTAGCCTGCAGAACATAAGATGAGTAATGACTTTCTGCAATCAACACGTTTTGTTGTGTGTGTGAATAGTGGATGATGTTTAGTGACCTATGACATCACGCAGTAGTGGCCATTTAACTGATAAACAGATTTCCAATGGGTACTAAATCAGCCACTTCATACAAATAGACAAACAAAAATTGCTGTAAATTACATAAGCATGAAGGAAACCACAATAGCACATATGGACTATTGGACTATGGACTTGTTTCATTGAGATAACGGAACTCGGATCTGAACCAAAAAAACTATGCATCAGAACTGAGATGCTCCTACCACCGCAGTCATCTCTCCGAGGCTATAATGATACTTTCTAAACCCACTATAGATAGGCATGGGGGGGGGGATGAGGCTTAATGGCGCGTCGACAGCTTGGTCGATAGGCATGGCCATACCTCCATAAGGCAGAGTATATGTTGCTACAATTAGGCTGAAAGGAAGGAATATAAGTACAACCCAATGGCTGAAATAATCAGGTAAATAAACGTACACCAATTCTACAAACTCAGATGACCAGTGTGTTAGTAGCATCTGAGTTGTGACCCGTAGTTTGCTATTTCAAACCCTGGTAACGTCATCTCAAGGCTTACATTAACTTAGCAATTTTTAGTGCATGAGTTTTGTTGTTGTACTGTTGTGTTTCATTTAGCCATTTAATAGTCCGCAGTGTGTTAAAAAACAGTTAGCTTAATTAATACTGTAACTGCCTAATATATTAAGCAGTTGCCGGCGGCAAGAATAATACGTCTACATTGTTCGCAATAGTGCACGTGGAAAATAAGCCCCATTCTTCCAAAAATTAAATTATTAGAATAAACCCCTTAATGAGACCCCCAAGAAAGTATTACTAACTTAACATATACTATAGTGTCCGCGGCCTATCTTGAGTTCTCCGCAGAACAAACATAGATAACCGATTGTACGTTTTCAGTAGCAGAGTGCCTTGTTGATATCCAAGATGGTTACAAAAACAATGGCGGCCATCGATTAAAGCCACCCCTTCCAGGAAGACGTAGCCGCTCACAAAATACTTGCAGGACTCAAGATACACCACGCACACAATAATTAGCTGTTGAGAACAAACACAACTCTCTTTGGACTAGCTCTTACCTTGTAATGCAAAGACCTAATGCACTCATTTGGGCACTAGCACAATAATTGCTAATTCGATAGTGCAACAGAACATCTTTACGAGGTAGTAAAGATTTGTAATGACTTAAGGATCAGTGTCATTGTGAATTCTTAAGTCATTACTCAATGGTGTAAAGCAATCATGCCAAAGGATTCACTATATTAATTTCTACCAATTGCGATGCAGACGAGTATCACGCGTTTTCACAAGGCCTTATTTGAATTATTCCAGAGGGCCATCTGCAGCACGATTCAATGCTAGAAGAAAAAAAGCAAGAGCTTTATATATGGATCGTGCCATAACTTTAATAGCATAGAGTTTACTTGTTAGTGGTAGTTTCCCACCTTGTATACAGCATTTTTGGATCGGAAAAGTCTTCGTCTTTCTTCCAATATTTTCTTCCAAGAGGATTTGTTTTTTGTTACTTGTGGAAACAATTGAACTCGGTTGTCAGACTACATATTTCAGAAACAGAAAACATGTTTTTAGTGAATGATTAAAATTGAAGAACATAGGCCTTTGATTACTAAGTTATCCCACTGGGGTACTGGATTGATTGTTAAAAACAGTAATTATCCGGTTTTTTAAAACTAGGTAACAGGCTGTGGGGCCTATTGTAGGAAGAGCAAACTGAACTTTATTTTATATTTTATTTAGGGTTATTGTAATGACTTTACCATATTTGTTAAGGCTTAGTAAAAATATGAGTGCAGTGCTCTTTACCTTTTGGTGTGAGGTACTGCTGCTCTTTGCTAGCCTTTTTCGTATTTTTTTTTTCAAGTAGGTCTAAGCTGTCATATCATATTTACTTTAATAGGCTTTCGTTTACTCCAGCATTTAGTTTCTATTTAGTGATTTGCATCTTCTCTCCACAGCCCATACTAAAGATGCCCATCTCCGCCACAACCCATCCTCGCCAACTAAAAATAAACCGGCACATTAGCCACCGCTGTTCGGCTGCCGCCACCACTAATTATTACATTGTGTACTTGCTGCACAAAGTGTCTCCCCTAGTTTAAAAATATTAATAATAAGGCATTTAACTGCAAGCCCAACAATCATAAACACGATAGTTTTTAACAATAATCAGAAGATTTCAAATGTTCACAACGCTACCTCCTGTAAAAACTTAACACCACCACCAACGAAATGTCGAGATACGCATATCACACATTGCAACGGCAATCTCTATTACGTAAGCTAAAAACCATCACAATTATAGGCTAAAATGTGTTTGCTTTTAGGCCTAAGTTTTCCCTGCCGTTTTAATTTTATAAGTAGCAGCTAACGGGGAATTGGGTTTGAGAGTAGGACTATTCATTCATGCAATACGTTGTAGGCTGTAGAGGCTTCACGTCGCCATGGCAACGAAGAATCTGCAAATTATTAGTAACGGGCATGTTATTGTTTCGTGCTGTGGTATAAACACGTCGTATGCTGCCTAATTTCGTTTTATATACTATACCGGCACCGTTTTGCCATGTATGACCTTCAGGTTCCATATTCGGAATCCCATCGCTAGTGTAAACGTCACTTTCATTACCATGATGAAGGGAAATTCCTTCAAGCATTCTTTTTCAAATGAAGCTAATGTGTTTCGTTAACGGAATTATTTTGTTTTTTATGTTTGCGTATCTACGTGTTGTGGTTAAATGCGATGATCAAATGTTATTATTTCATTGAGTTACGTCAAAAAAGGTGATTAGCTATAGGGAAGGAACAATCTTTTAATTTGCTGTGTTTTTTTAACGTTCACTTGACTTTTACGAGCATGGTGTAGGCATCGATAAAATTCCTTAACTATTCAGGATTCCGAATTTACAATGGTGAGTTAAAATCGATAAACTCGAAAAATTATAATTCCTTCCGCAATTAATCGTTCGATTTACGACAAATTCGAGCTCAACAATACTTTTGGGGATTTCAAGCGATGTAGCAAATTTTATTTGAATTCGACATTACGTTTGGGCTACACCCAGAATACAAAAGTGCAGCCAACCAACCAACCAACCAACATTTTTCAAGTGGGTGCTCGTTTCTCCTTCCACATCATCAACAACAAATCCAGTGTCCCAGTGGGATAATTAAGGAGTCGGTCTCTATTCTTCAATTTCAACATCAATTTATAGTTTCGGTTCTCGAAATTAACGACTCGTCTCATACTTGTGCAAGTTACGAGTTGAACTGCTCAACTGAGGTATTGTCCACTTTGCAGAGGATTAGATTTTGCAATAAAGCCACTGCTACGATACACCATTATACGTAAACGGTACCCTGAAAAATAATTTATTTTGGTTATAACTTGATCGGATCAACATCAAACGAGTTATACAAATTATTCAGTACGAATCGTTCCACAAAAAAGAGATTGTACATATTTTACGTACAGGCAGTCCTTGTGCAGCCCTAAATTGGGATTCATGGTGGAGAAGATTCCGACTTGCCACTCTTACAACCGTCAAATGACTGACATTAATGATGTTTGGTGTAAAGTATATCACCACATCCTACGTGATGTATCCAAGTGATGTATAAGGGCACTTCGACAACACACCACACCAGCAGGAGCGAAATGTGGGCTTATTCGAAATATATTTGGAAAGATTGTTTGAACGGGCTGTGCAATTAGAGCAAGAATTGGAAAAAAGTATTTCTTAGTGTATCTGCTTATTTTAAATGACGGCCATGAGTATAGAGTGAAAGGAATTTTAATTTACTTCAAGCGAACCTCCTATCCGCTTGAAACGATAATGCTTAATTCAGAATTCATACCCTCTTTCACCCAATAGGGCAGTGACACGACGTAGTATTATCGTGTATAACACTATGGTGGAGCCAGTAACTGGGTTAGCTGCAAGGAGCACTGGAGGGAGAAAGGAAGAGCGTCTTATTGAAGCCAATGCTATTAGACTAGATTTCTGAAACCTATAACGCGCGATTTTTGTTGCTGGGGAAAACATCGTTTTTTTAAGCCTAAGAAATCCGCTCTCAAAGCACTGTCTTGGCTAGAAGTGCCGTTTTCCCTGTTACATTTTAATCTAGTGCACCTTGTAGCTATTACCTCCAAATGGTGTCTCGTAGCCAAAATGACGTCACTTGACACTGCTCTATAGGCTACAACCCATTTAGGTGCTTCGTAAACTCCGACACGCATGCTCATCTGTGTACAAGGTTGCACGAAAGCTTCAAAGTATGTGTTATTTACTGGGTGTGTCTTGGATAAAAGAACTTACTGTACGTAGTCGTAAACACATTTAGAGTGACTAGTTTTCTTTTGAATTTTTTTTTTTGTCATTTGGTTAACGACATTGCATTATTGCATATTTACCAATCAAACGTGCACCTTGCTTTAGGGAAAAGTTGTAGAATATTATGTCATGATTAAATTTGCCTTGCTTGTAAACTTCTTGTAAATGGTCGACTGTTTAAAATGAATCATAGCGACTGATTCTGCATAATTCCAGACAAACCTATACCATACAAAGGTTACCTCACCTCACTCTTCGTCAATATTTCTATGGTTATTATTGATGGTACAGTGCACGTGAGTATTTTTGAAGTAACGTTATCTCTGCTATTTTTGTTTGTTTATTCACACTATGTAGGATTTTTTTTTGTAGGTAACACCTGGATTCTATTCGGCCGACTATTTGCAAATACCCTACAATCTACAAGACCATCCTAATACTTACAACTTGGGAGTTCAAATTAAAATGACTTCTATCTTTGATTATGTCGTCCGAGGTGCCTACTTTACTGTTTGTCCTGTGGAGGTACGTTGACACACGTTTTGTAGAAATAGAATCACACATTTATGGCATCGTATTTAGAAGTAACCAAGAGTATATATAAAGTTCCAAAAAGAGGATTAGACAACCTCAACTTATTTAACGTACTTTATCTTTTGAAGGATCATGTGATTATTTCGTAATCCGTCAAATCATAGCCATACATTGAAAAAGGATTCGAACCAGCACCATAGCCTCCTTAAAACTGGCGATAGGTCAACATTGAATTTGATAGTATAGACCAAACACGAGTAAAACTCCATTTTGGTGGCGTTTAAGTAGAATTTAAGAAAAAAACAATCATTCCCCCCCCCTCATAAACATTAAGAAAGCCTACACAGTTTTACCTTTACCAGTCTTAACACCCTCAAGCAACGAGGCATTGTTCTCTGAGTAAGTTTCACCTATTTGTTTTTTTAACAAATTACGTGGGCTAAGATGCAGCGAAGCTTTCATCAAGTAGACATTTTTTAAATTAAGGGTTAACTACCAGGAATTCAGCCTACACCAGTCCACATAAGATAAGATTAAGTGACAGCCAGTATCGTGCACAACTAAAACAACACTACGTTTGGGGAGGACAACCACTCGTCTTCAGGTAAAAATAAACACTAAAACATTTTAAAAATTCGTGGCAGTATCTGCCGAGTCACCAAGTCTATAAAAACAAACCATTCAGGCATTGTCAAGGCCTAAAACTTTAAAATTTAAAAAATATTTACCATACCAATTGATACACCATGTTACCAGATGGGTGCCCGGAGTAGAGTGGTAACAGGAGGCAGTGATGTCACGTGGTTCAGAATAATTTGGCCTGGTCCAAATTAAATAGAGTGGTTTAGATAGACCGCTTTTTCTTGAACTTGTTGAATTTGTTAGTTGTAGGTTGTTGATGACTGGAAAATATTCTTTTAGAGATTTTCTTTCTGGAATTAAATGATTGTAAACAGGAGGTACATGAGTAAGGATAATAAATGATTCAAGTGATTCAATAAGTGAATCATACACCTCCTGTTTACAATCATTTAATTCCAGAAATCAAATCTCTAAAAGAATATTTTCCAGTCATCAACAACCTACAACTTCACAAATTCAACAAGTTCAAGAAAAAGCCGTCTACCTAAACCACCCTATTTAATTTGGACCAGGCGAAATTATTCTGAACCACGTGACATCACTGGCTCCTGGTACCACTCTACTTCCGGGCACCCATCTAGTAACATGGTGTATCAATTGGTATGTTATATATTTGCAAAATTTTAAAGTTTTAGGCCTTGACCATGCCTGAATGGTTTGTTTTTATAGACTTGGTGACTCAGCAGATACTGCCATGAATTTTTTTAATGTTTTAGTTTCTATTTTTACCTGAAGACGGGAGGTTGTCCTCCCGAAACGTAGTGTGGTTTTATTTGTGCATGATACTGGCTGTCACTTAATCTTATCTGCTAAAAGCACTGAAACTTCTCAATCAACTCAAGACCAGTCCACAGCATGGCCATCTGTAATGCTGTGCCACTACAGGATAATGCAAAGTGTCCCTTTTTTGCCGAATAGGTTATGACGGTAGACACTAAAACGTCCAACTTTACATGTGGGAGTATTTTTAATTAAATTTTTTTTTATCCTAGTTCATTTATCGCAATACTGCTAAGCACCCGTGTGTTGACGGGGAAACATCCGTGAAATGTATGGTAGACTGCCTTGAAGACAGGATATTTTCACACACCAACGCTACTTGCAGGTAAAAATACTATTTTTGCCGGCCACGAACAAAGAGATACGAAACTGAACACAGAATCAATACAATTTTTAGAATCATTGTTCCTTTTTTCAGTATTAAAGCAACATGAATAGAAAATTGGCCCATGTACCTTAGCTAAATTAATCTGTTTTGGGCACAAAAAACCTTTGTGAGCTTCCTTCACTTGGTTTTGGCACTTTCTCACCAGTGTTACCAAGGATTAAACTAAGCAAACATTCACCCTAAAAGAAATAGGATTCGAGAAATCCTGTCCGAAATAGGATTCGAACCCACAACATACCGTTTATTGCTAGGTAATAGGGTGAATATCTAGCTACAAGGCTCTACCCTATTCAAAATTTGTTCAAGTGACAAGATCATTTCATAGTGGCTATACGTACGTATAGTGGCCATAAATATACAAATTAGGGAATAAATCAACTCTTCTTTCCCAGATGCCAGTGGTACGCCACCATGGCGCAATTCGTAAAGTGCTTCTTTATAATGGCTTCGAATCATATTATATATTAGTGCTTGTTTATATTAGTCTGGCTTCGAATCAGAGTTGTGGCAGCTGTCTTTTTTTTTTACAAATAAGTTTGAGTAGCTTGCATCCTCGCAAGCTCAGTCATTTCAGCTGAATGTCTGCTTAGGCAAAACGATTTGCTTTCTGGTTTATTTTTTATTCCAGGAAAGAGGAGAGAAATACAATATTAAGGCTCTGAACGAGAGTATGATGGAAACAGAGCCCCATTTGGAGGCTTATAACGAATTTTTAAAAGCTGAGGTTTTCATTGTAATAGCCGAGTCAGGATATCAGTATTGCTGTAAGGAGATCATGATTCTGTGACCAGTTTCAGCACTGGCCAAATTTTTATTTTCAATGTAACTGTCTTTGAATGAAGTAATCAAGTGGCCTGTCAAATGCTAAAGTATGTTTAATCTGTGAATGATTCAATATACTTAACTATACTGAATCTATGAATCAATCATCTTAAGTATATTGAATCTATATATGATTCATATATTTTAGTATTTGACAGGTCACTTGATTATCTCGATCGTAGACAGTACATTGTCTGTCTATCTATCTGTCTATCTACGTTTGATTAGGTGCGAGAGTCATATTTTTAAATGTTGCACACCACGTTGTGTACACGTTTTGCCCACGAAATCGTTCCTCATTGCACATTGCACATTGGCGTGCGCGTGGGTTAGGAACATGAGAGTAACGCCATGCACAATGCTCTGCACTCCACTGCCGACGATACATGAAAGTGTTCTGCATCGCAAGGATACGATACCAAAGAAACAGGCTGACGGCACCACCGCATCCAGAAGTTTTCTATTTTGCGTCTCTTGGCTTTTCATGGAAGGTTGAATTTCAGAGTAGTAAGGAAAAAACTTCAGTATCATCATGTACTGGAATTTAAAGGGTTGGGATGATGTTGCAATGTCAAAATTGTAGGTAACATGGTCATGACCACCTGCTCTGCCAATGTGGCCACTGAATTTGCAGTTCCTAACCTTCTCGCGATATGCAACGCAGAGCAAGAAAGTGCAACGGCCACGGCAATGACATCACACATACGATACACACACGATACGAACTGTGCTACGTTGAGCTTAGGAATACGACACAGAAGGCAGAACGATAACGATCCTGGAAGTGGCCACTGGTGAAGACTTCGGTCACTTTTTTGGTGCTTTAAGGTTTGCTTCTTGTACGATGCTATTCATTTGATTATTTTAGCCTTGAAATTGTGGTGAATGCCATCCCCGAAACATTGTGTTACGAAAAATGCAAATTTGTGCACTTATTTTCACTGAAACTACAAATTATGCTGCTTTTACTTATACTCAGATTTAACTCATAACATTGCAACCTCAGCTCTCGATGTCAACTGCATTTAAATTGATCATGTGTCAATTAGTCCAACAAAAATAACGAAACCATTTAGCTCTACAGCTCAATATCCATAATCAATGGAAAGTAGCTCAGATCAACATGGCCACAAACCTTAGAATGTTTCTTGCAGATCATTGCTAAACGTATGACCATCATAGCATCAGTTTTTACGCACCCTAAAAATCAATTTATTTTGGGAACAACATGTTTCATTGTACTACATTGTAATTTGAGTTATTGGAAATATTTCAGAATTCCTTTCATGCAGAACCGTTCAGACAAGCTTTCATGCACGAAATTTCTAGAAGCCCAGGAAGTGTTAAAGATAGCAAAAAAGACGGCATCCAATTTCAGCTTTGCAACGCCCGAAGAATGTTCGTGCCCAAGAAAATGCAGGGTCATTTGGTACTCCAATATACAACAAGGCTCCATTCCATTTACTGCCCCTGACCACTGGCAAGATGTTTCAATTACCATTCCTGACAATCGCATTCTCGTTCTACAAGAAGAACAAGCCTATTCTTTCATTAAACTTCTTTCAGATGTTGGGGGTACCCTGGGATTGTACTTTGGATTTGGGATGCTGCAAATATTTGAACTGATGGTGAATTTACTCTTCAAATTTAAACCAGTGACTCGTAACAATCACAGGCTGTGAACGTAACTACACTTTACATTGTGGAGTGTCTTAGAGATAAGTGATGTGCCCTGCTTTAAGAAGGCACACCTCTGTAACATACTTACTCGCCACTAGGGCTCACTGTAATGAGGCGAGCTTTAATACACACCCACTATGGGGTCGATATGTTGTAGTAAACAGTATATAAGGCAGCACCGCCATTGTTCGGGTGCAGCCCCAGAAGTCACTCTAGTAATGTCTCCCTCATTCAACTTGCACACTACTGTGTAATAAGCAGAGTATTCTAATGGCGACGTCAGTAGGATGATGCTGCCGCATATGTTGCCCCAGATGCCCCTCTAAGATTGTCTCTCTCATTCAACCCACGCACTACTATGATATAAGCAGAATATTCTAATGGCGACGAGGGTGGGATGATGCCTCTTCAGATGTCACACTAATAATGTCTCTCTCATTCAGCCCACACACTCCTGTAGAATAAGCAGAATATTCTACATTGCTTTACGGATGAAATTTTTCTGAAGCCAACTAGCTGTTCGTCTACCAAAATGACGAACAGCTAGTTGGCCGTGTCAGTCTGGCTCAGCTGTAGGACCTTGGCCTTTGGTTCCAAAGGTCCTAGGTTCGATTCCCCGCTCAGGCAGTCTGACATATAAGTCCAAAAGGCAACGTAAATAGGTTTGCATCTGTATTTAGTTAAAGTCTAAATTAATGCAAAACAACTACTTTACGCCGTAAAATTGGTTTTTAATACTGCTGCCTAAAATTGTCAAAAGTCGTTGCAGACCTAGAAAAATTTGCTGCCAAAAAATTTAACTTATTTATCTAACTGAATTTTTATGGTGCACACCTGCTTTTACAGAGTACACTTCTTAAAATATTTTAGAAAAATGTTAAATTGTGTACCGGCAGTAAGATTTATAATTTATAGTGTGATAATTTGCAGATACATTTTTTGTCCGTTATCACTTAACTAGCGAACAAAGAACATCTTTGAACTGTGTTTCTCCTGGGTGCCTGGCCTTACAATCAAGGGCCTAAAAATACATCTTTTCAGGGTTGATTGTGTGCAGTGTAATATAAAAACAATAGCTGCTTTAATTTTTGTGTGCTGTGAATCTTAAAACTGAGATGATCATCAAACTCTAAAAAGTAATATAGATATTGAAAAATGTGTTGAACTTTTACCTGTGCTAAAAATTAATTAACAAGCCAAAGAATGCCAGATGTAATGACGTCACTGACCTACACGCAAATGAGACTTTAAGAATTCCTTTTCTGAGAATAGGCCTGAAGTGCAGAGTTAAAATATATCTTCCAAACTTAAAACCAGATAAAACGAAAATACAATGATGTTCTTCTGATATTACTAGGGAGTGCCCATAAATGCTTATTTTGCTATGTTATATTATCTTGATGTATTCTCTGTGTTTAATAAGCTTTGGGATATTTCAGCGATAACACGTGCCTATTCACAAGCCACTGTCTTCTAGCTCTGCATTGTAATTTTATTTTATTGTAGTGTATTGTGAGCCATTTCGAATGTGAAGTTCTAGTATATGTTTATTGGATTACACCTATAAAAGCTTGTTCTGATGTGTTATACTGTTGTTGAATTCTCAGCATTTATTTTAAGACCTATTGGCTTTTGTGCTGTTTCACCTCGTCCAAAAGTGCTGTCGCAAACGTTACTTTATTATATCTCCGCAACATAATTTTATTTATTACAGCATACTTGTAACTGTATAATAAAAGTCCTTTCTAATGCTAAATTGTTGCATTGGTAATTTGGGCTAAACTGGAATGACTTTTTTCAGAGGATTTTCAACTCCTTCAGTGTTAGCCAAGACAGCTTTCTGCAAGTTTCACGTTTACATCGTTTCGTGACAAGTTTTCATCTCCCGTACGCAGTTGAAGACGAAAATTGGCTCCATTTCACGACCTCGGTCTTGGAGTTTTTTCTTTATACTTGTTAACTATTTGTTAACAGGCTAAGTGATTGGTTTAGACATAGCATGGGAGCAACGTCGACCAACTGTTTTCAAAAACTGCAGATGAGCGGCAATGAAATCACCCATCACGAACCACACTTAACGTGCCTTTCCAGCAATAATTCATATTTGCAGCAGCACATAAACGTGTTTTTCTCATTACTGGTTTCTTAAACGTTGCAGTCTTAAGAAAACCTATATGTTTATGGTAACATCGATTATTCCTTTGTAAAATTTATTGTTATGTGAACCGGTTGTTTAATGCACTTGTTTTTATTAGGTAAGAAAATGTTGTAGTCCTATGTTCAGTGTGATAGTACATACATAGTTCGTAATATGTATCCTCAGGAACCATTTTTTAGAGTCTGTGTTTCCTTTTTAGATCAGAAGAAGAAACGACGCTAACCGCAATAGTTTGTATTGAATTTCTAAATTGTTTTTCTAGGGTTCCAAAATAGATTTTCTACCAATGATATTCCTAATCTATTTCTAAATGGTGTTACTATGACAATGAATTGGTAATTCTAGTCAAACACTTCAAAATTCGTACGGATTTTGTAGAAATATATTTTGTTCCTGGGTTCCCAATTTTTGCATAAATTTTAATTTAGAATTTTGACCGATCCTTGAAAAAATGTATTTACTGAAATACCTAAATTGAAAAATTCCCATCATAGCATCCTTGACCGTTGCAAAAAAAAAACCAACGTGATAACACGTGATTGTAAACGTACATCCTTTCCCCCCCCCCCCCCCCTCACTGAATTTTGCAGCATACTCCGGATACTATGACAGGAGTTTCTTTCTTCGTCTTCTTACTGAAACTTTATTTCTCTTCTTATTCAATAAAATGTAATTGAAATTATGGTGCAACAGCTAAAAGTGCTTCCGTTAGAATATAGCAACGTGATAGCAAGCCATTAAGTAAGTCTGTTAGCAACAATTTTTCTTGGAAAACTCGCATTTCGTGAAACCAAGATGCACTTGGCACCATGCAAGGTTACATAAAATAATTCTGGATCCAGAGGCTTTACGAAAAAGTTATGAACATAAAATGGCGGTTCTATCTTGAAAAAACTTTGATAGCTCCGCTAATATTTGCCCGATTTTAAATTTCTATATGTCTAAATAAAAGAAATTAAATAACGAATAATAGCACGTTTCAAGACGCTAACTGCAACAGTTTGTATTGAAACTCCAGAGAAACTTTTCTTTCTGTATAGCCAAGTAAATAAGTGGCAGTTTGAACCGACAAGGTAACAGTTGTACGGAATACTTGCCTTGTTTTTAACGAAAAGGCAAAGTTGACTTAAAAATGTTCTAGAAAACATTCAAAGGTATATGTTCTAATTTAAAACTCTTTTGTATCGAGGTTCGTACAGTAATATGTGATGAATGCACAAGATGCTTGTAAATCCGTACGCCTGACTATCAACAACTGAAATACGAAGAAGTCAAGAACCCAAGAGGCAATGCTTTTCAAGAAAGTCTGCCGAAAAATCTACGCAAGCTACCAATGATGTTAACTTCAAATCCTAGTAAACACCTGTGTCGGGATGGGGGAGGGAGGCTGAGGGGCTGCCTGGTACGGAAGCTGTGACGAGTAAGAAATTTTGACTACTGAAAGTGCCATTTTTAAGATTCGTAAATATATTTTTACTCCAGTTTTGTCATGATTTTTTGCGAACCTCTACATCGATGGGGCCTAAAAATGCGTGACCTCCTTCTTAAGAGGACCTAAAAAATTCATGACAAACCGAACTTTCTCCCCTCCCCCC
>JAHWFP010254271.1:32012-58873 GCA_023313725.1 Lithobius niger
CTTTACACCATAGGGACGGACATTATTTAAGGCCGAGGACAGGGGGGAGGGGAGGAGGAAGATGCGGGTGGTCATGGATATCTTAGGTTCTGTCGAGGGGTAGGTCACAAATTTGTGGAATATGTTACAGATCCCACAAATTCTGCGACCTCATTGCTTCACACCCCATCAGCTCGCTTTATTCTGAAATCTCCAAGAAAAGGGATTACGGCCACACTACATTCTCCTCGTTGTTTCCCCCTCAGCGAAATTGCAAGCTGTTTTATACGACGGTTGATAATATGCTGACTCATCCAAGCCTTTATCCCTCCCCTCTCCCCAACAATTCCGTTACATGAAGTAATGCATTAGAACTATAAAAAAGAAACCAAAAATAGCTTCCCTTGCAATATAAGGCCCGATGCACACATCCGTTTTTTAACGTGCGTTGACGCTGCGTTGGCACTGCGTTAACGTAGCAATCAATGCACACATGACCGTGAAATAACGCTAGTACGCAATCGGCCGCAACCCATTTTACAAACCTCGTGTAACCTGTACAAAAAATATATTTTGAAACCAATGCGACGATATCTGGTACATTCATCTACTGATTTAACACGTACCTGTGGAACATATTATAAATCCTTTACAGATTAATTACAAAATTCGGTTAGTTCTTTAATTACTTCCCAATGAGTCTTCAATCATTTCTGCAGCAACATTCCGTATTTGGCTCTTGGCTTATGGCCTATTTTGTTCGCCTTTATTATTCCTCAACGACATGTTCGATTCCGGATGTTTCTTTTACAAACTATCTCTAATTAAAACCAAAAGCCTAATCACAGCAAAAAAAAAACATAAAAAACCAGAAGCTTTCGCCCAGTCTTACTAGGTATTCTCAACTGCTACCACATTCAAACTTGGCTCCTCCCACTGTTGCTAAGCAACAACAAACCATGCAGTGCAGCCTCCCCAGCAGCCAAGCATCTCACACACACCAAAATCCCTTCACACCTGGTACAACACCCAGGTAACCAAATAAATAAAAATTCAAACAATTAAATATTCCCAATAAACTAAATAATTAATTAATAAATAAAACTTTATAACTGTAAATAAATAAATAAATAAATAATACCTAACTGCCTAACTGCCTAATACCTATTTATTTATTTATTTACAGTTATAAAGTTTTATTTATTTATTAATTATTTAGTTTATTGGGAATATTTAATTGTTTGAATTTTTATTTATTTGGTTGCCTGGGTGTTTGACCGTGTTGTACCGGGTGTAAAGGGATTTTGGTGTGTGTGAGATGCTTGGCTGCTGGGGAGGCTGCTCTGCATGGTTTGTTGTTGCTTAGCAACAGTGGGGGAAGCCAAATTTGAATGTGGTAGCAGTTGAGAATGCCTAGTAAGACTGGGCAAAAGCTCCTGGTTTTTTACCTGTTTTTTTTTTTTTGCTGTGATTAGGCTTGTGGTTTTAATTTCATAATTTCACAGTGAGTGTGGTTAAACTATCTCTAAGTGTACCGCAATCAATGACAAAAATTTGATTTTAATTGATGAGGTAGTTATTTCGTGATGAGGTCACAAAGGTCGCATTTGAGTGCATTCATAAAGGTAGCTCCACTCGGCCTTCAGCCTCGCTTCGCTCCAATAATACGTGTTAACAATGGCTGGCCCCAAAACAAAGTGAAAGCAGGAATAGCATTGTTAGTCGTTAAATTCTTTTGATTTCCTATTGATTTTGAGATCCATAATCCATACATCGTGTTTCTGTTACTTCGTACTGATGCAAAACATGTCGTCCGTTTACGTGTTTATATTTTTATTTTTTATTTTGGGATTAACTTTATTTTGGAAGGTCAAAGTTTGTTCTGATTAGTTTGTCTGAATGTAATTTCTTGGATCTCAAGAGCATCACAAAATCGATGGATACTGTAGTCAAATATGCGAAAAACTGCTTATTATGATGTCGCATAGTTTTATCAGGCAAAGTTTATATTGGAAGGTTAAAGTTTGTTCGGGTAAAATAAACTTTGCATGAACAAACTATGACGTCGTTTTTGAGGGTCAAAAAATGTTGACGTTATTTTTGCAGTCTTTCATTTGGTGCTAATCTCATCTTCGTAGGAGCCGGAGTGCAGGAGGAGTGGAGGTATACACGTGTGTACATCGTACGATTTTAAAGATGTAGAAGAACTCAGTTCTTCATAATCTCACACAAAAGCGACTATGTTGGAACGTTTTAATAGATCGTTGAAGGAGCTGATGTAGAAAAAAATGTACGTGAAGGGGAACCATCGGTGGATAGACACCTTGAAGAAAATACTCATGCAATGCAATGCAATGGAGGAAACCAACCAAGTATCAAGATGAAACCCTCCAACGCTATGATCGAAGATGAATGGCACTTCGCCGTATTTGGTTCAAGAAACCATGGAAAGCACCAAAGTATAAAGTTAAGGATCTTGTCCACGAGTCGAAGATAAAGGGCACATTTGTAAAAGGGTAAGAAGAGACATGGAGTAATGGATTCTTCTAGATTAAAAAAAGTAAGTCACTCTGGGAACCAAAATGTCGAATGTAACATCTTCCCCAACTAAGAACAATTCTCAACTATGCATTTTACTTCTTTGTTTTTCTCCTGTATCCGATTTTTTTTCATATTCCCTAAAACATAGGAGTAGAAAGGGTTGGGGATGGAAAAATAACTCCTTCTCCGCTAAAGGTATCTCACTGTTGGCGCATGAACACCGGAAGTGACAGCCGTGAAAGCCGCTACATTGGATTGTCGCCTCATTACGAACGACCGGGTGTGTTGTCTTCCTCCAGCAAATGCTAATTTATGGTACATTTTAAAACATTGCGGTTAAAACAGATACAATGTGTGCATGCTGCATGGTAATTGTAGCAATTGTAAGTGCAATGATTCAGGTCTTTTTCGTAGCGCACGCATTGAATAATTGAGTGGATTGGTAATAAAAGGTCTGAATTTCAAAGCTGAAATTGTTAGGTTAGGTTGTCAAGTTTCCTAGACTCAAACGCTGACGAAATATGATGAGTTTCTATAAAAGCTTTGAGGGATAACACAGAAATTTCTTCGGAAAATGTAATACAAACATTAGACATTGCAAACCCGTTAGATCCGTTCATTCTTCCAAGCTAGAAAAACGTAGCAGACTCGTAAGAACAGACTGGTATGCCTTAGCCTACACTTTTCGTTTTTGCTTATTTATTTATGTGTATATTTACTTATATACTTGTTGAAAATCTTCTTTGGTAGCTTTGGGTAGCGTGGCCGCAAGTTAAGGTTGGGGAGGTGAGGGCATGGATTCAGGCTCAAGCACTGCTGTCCTCCCCCCGCCCCAACACTAGACTCGACACAACTGTGCCAAGGACTAAAAATTAATAAAAAATTGCAGGTGGATGAGTGTGATGGAAACTACGAAGAATGGTGGATAAATAACAGGGTGGTGTTCAAAAGCTCTTGATGAAATTCTTTATTATTTCTTTATTATTATTTCTTTATTTGGTCGAAGGAAGGACGGTGCAGTACAAAACTAAAAAAAATTTTTCACATTTCACTCAAATAGCAATAACTATATCACATTGCTTTGTTAAATCAAAAATTGCACTGTCCTAATAATTGGTATTGGCAAAGAGTAGGAAAAGGCCGTAATCTGAACAAAACTAGAAACACGTTAAGCCCACATTATTTCGGTCTACGGAGTTTTCACTTTATCAGAACTAAAACAAAAAATGCAAGAAGTTTGAATTGAAATGAAGTGAAAGTTTCAGAAGTAAAAAATTATATCCGAATTAGCTATTCCTTGTAGGTGAAAGATACTTTCCGGAAACTGTTAAAATTCCCTGACTTTCAGTATGTATTTGTCAAATTCTCTGATTTTTCCCTGAATTTTCCATACTTGATAAAGTCACTGAATTTTCCCGGTTTCCCGGTTTTTCAGGTAGAACGCCATCCTGAATAACTAAAGGCAAATGGCCTACACAATTTTGTAAGATTATAGTTTTAATGGTTGGCCCATGAAAACGGCAGGGTGGGGGAATTCAGAGTGAAGACCGAATGAGATGAAAGGCAAAAATGCCAAAAAAAAAACGTTTCTGTCTCCATATACATCGGTCATGAAGTCTCGGGGGTGGGGGTTGTTTCAACATTTGTGACGTCATTTTCTGGGCGGGGGCGGGGATTCATGCCTACAAATTTTTGGAAGATTTGTGTTAATGGTTACCCCGCCCGCGTAATTTTTTTCGTGATCAGTTCAGCAAAACTCGCTACATATCTCTCATGCAGCCCAGCTGCGTACAGAAAAAACCGACTTAATTCACCTAACCTAACCTAACGAAACCTAACCTAACTACAACGATAACAGATCGGTAATAAGTCAATTTAAACACGATCACCACTAGTGGGGGGGAGGAGCGGGATTCAGAGTGAAAAACGAATGGGATGACAAGCAAAATGCAGTTTTGGGGCACCCCCCTCCCCTCCGAACATACCTCAATTTAAATTTTCTTTGTTACTGCAAGAGAATTAATTGTTCCCTGTGTGGCAAAAACTTAATTATTTCACTTTTTTTATGTGACGGGGGGAGGGGGGGCTTCACTGGGCTATCACCGTGGGTGGCAAAACTGCATTGTTTTTGATGAAGGGGGCTGTCTACTGAGCTCTCGCCTTGTGTGGCAAAAACTGCATTTTTTATGAAAGGGGGGAAGGGGGCTCAACAGGGCTCTCACCTTGCACGGCAAAAACTGCATTTTCTTCCTTTGATGAAGGGGAACTCCAGTGGGTTCTCGCCTTGTGGCAAAACCTGCATTTTTTAATATGAAGAGGGCCCCTCCATTGGCCTCCCGCCCCTATTTTGTAGTTACGTCCTTGCCTCAGTGAATGACAATTGGTAAAGATTGGTCCTCGCCATAAAAAAAATTGCTGCCAATTTACCACAATGTTTTTGTATCCTGCAGCTGATTTTTTTTTTTTTAGGTACACAGCTGCACTGTGAGTCAAATTACACAATTTACCAGAACAGAAACAGGAGGTCAAATGAGTTACCCAGTTGCAGTTTTCGAATGTTAGCAGTGAACCGGTTGTAGTTTTCGAATGCCTACAGAATGCCACGCATGCGTGGGGGATGACGTAGTTCCGTGGTGATGACGTACTTCCGTGGCGACCATCCCCAATCCTATCTCCTATGCCTAAAGTGACACATTCAATTTGGTGAGGGGTGCCATTAAGTTGTTATGTGTCTTCACATTACGACGCATAATGTTCAGGGCCGTAGTTAGCACCCCCGCAGCCCCGCACGTGCGAGGGTTTTCTTCAGGCCGAAGAGCACGAAGCGCGATGAGTTTTGCTTACAAACTCAAGATTACTTCCAGAGACTATTTAACGTAAAAAAAGTGGTAAAGTTTTCAAATGAAACCTCATTGATTTCCAAATCATGTAACAAATCTTAAAAATCTAAACAAAGAAAAATTTAACGTTCAGCAGTTGATGAAAAACATAGTTAAAAATTGAAAGCTGCCATGAAAGCTAGAGCAATTTGCCGCCTGAGAAAACAGTTATTTTGTTGGTAAGCGAAATAAAAATAGCCTGTTTCTGAATAAAGCTTACAGTTTGGAATGGAGCTAATCATACATGTTTATAATATCAACAAAATTTTATGCCAGACATGAAATTGCCTAATTTATATTTAAAAAAGTATGCTTCAGGAGCCCTTTTTGAAATATGGAAACGGTAATCAACAAAAAAAGTGCTGATTGTTAATAAAAAAAATGTTGATTACTACGTTAAAACGACTTGTTGGTAATTTGTTTTTAAGTCCTGGTATGGTTTATGCACGACGAATGAAAATAAAATTCATTGGGGAATGGGATTTTTGGTTTGCGGGGGGTTATAAGACCCTCAGGCTCCATTTTAATTCTGGTGCGGGGGATAAAGTTGTCAGGCACTAACAGTCCAGTTTAATTGACAAAGCATGCAATATTGCAATCAGGCAGAGTAATAAAAACAAATTATTTACCTTCCTGAAGTAAATGCATGGATGGGCAATGAACACTCTTCTTAGAGTAAATCAATTTTTATTACAAGCATTATGTTGTAACGGAGACAGTAATTTTGTATTGCATGCGTGTCCTCATGCGTACGTTTCAAATTGTTGGGTTTATGCCACTCAATAGGTCTATGTGTTTTGGACATCAGCTGAACAACTCCAGTTCGCAGGGTCTTATCAGCACGAACTATCAAGGACGGACAATCAGAAAGCAGAGTTTATTGAAACCATTGATTTGTACAAGGTAACGTCTTCCTGCAATTTCTGCTTCTGCACCAGCATATAGCAACCAAAGCGTGTAGACTTTAATCTCCCTATAGCACGTAATACGAAATAAGAAACGATTTACAAGAAATAAACAGGGGTAGGTTGATTTGAATGGTCAACTCTAAGTTGAGCAGCTGTTATATCCTAATAGACATCAATTTTTTTAAAAAACCTTTCGACGACACATATTGTTCCGCGGGGCTCCTGCAAGAGAGACCCGCCTCCATCTCATGCCGCTCCTGTGTTATGAGATTTACCTGTGTTTAAGGAGTGTTGAAGATTGCTGAAGGAGTGTTAAAATTTTGTTTCACGTACTGTAAACGCTCGCGTATTGTAACAGAGTGGTTAACGCTCGCTAAACTCTTTGAACCCTTTGACGATTTTTTTCTCATATTGTAATATCACGGGGGACAAGCTACGGTGGGGGGGATTCCTGCAACAGAGACCCGCCTCCATCTCAGGCCGGTCCTGTGTAATGAGATTGACCTGTGTTTAAGGAGTGTTGAAGAAGTGTTGAAGGAGTGTTAAGATTTTGTTCTTACATTGTAATATCATGAGGGACAATACGGCGGGGGGGGGGGGGGGGTTAACAGCTATGGGGTTGTCATTTCTTAGTCTGTAAAAAAACGTCAGATACATATAAACACTAACACGATAAGAGCACTTCATTCATTCTTATAAGAAAGTTTTTAAGCTCACTTTAAAGCTTAGCATAACACACAAAATATGAAAAAATGTTATTAATGCTTCAAGTATGGCTACCACACGTTTCTGCTTGTACCATAAACCTAGTCTGGCTAGCCTATGTGAATCTTCGAGCTTCGCTTTCAGGCGCCAAGCTAGAACCTAGCATCAAAGACACATATAGATGAAGCGACACCAGAAGTCGTTGATTCTCAGTCCCTGTGAGAGGTTATCGAATGCTAGGATATGGCAAATGGGAGCAAGTCTGACCCTTCGTTCGGGGTCAAAAACTCCCCAGTAAGTTTCAGGTGAATACCAGCACACAAAAAAGTGCAGCTTTGTGATTCCGTCCCCCTCCCCCCCGTCAATCAATTGGATATTTTAAACTAAGGGGCTGCATACCATTATACATTGAGAATATGCCTTTGCAGTTCTAATTAGGTGGAATGTGCAATAGAGTCAACCAGTAAACGAAGCCAATGGCACATACGAGATTATAAACTATACTTAGATGTCGGTACCATAAAATAAAATGTGTTAAAAAGAGGGTACACATTTTTGTATTATTGTATTTTTAATTTTCTTTCCCTTCCCTTGACTATATAACAGTAATTTTGTTCTGTTTATACTTCGGTCTTTTCCATTTCATTAGTACTGTTTTTTAAATTTTTTTTATTTAGTGTTAACGGTACAGTACAGCATATTACAGTCTAGCGTAATGCCCCTTTGTTTTCGTCAGGAAAACGTCAAGTTTAATTAAGAGGGTATTCTGGTGTTTTCATAGGTTTGGTTTACGTGCGAAAATAATAATCCATGTCATAAAACAGTTTAGCGGCTCTATTGACTCGTAAACATGCCAAATAAAACATCAAATTATTTTTATGCTCTAATTCCAGTTCTCTGCATACGGTAATGTCAAACATATTGCTGAACTAATGGGCATATGATAAAAATTAATTAAAGCATTAAAACAAGGGATAGCTTATTTTATTGGTAAAATCAGCATTACGAATGCCCATCCGGCATTTCCGTTTTCAAAATAATATAGCTGCTAAAAACCTTTAACGTCAAAGTGCCTCTCGAATAGTCACGCACTAGACCATTACGTTAGAGGCAAAAGTGGTATATCAAAGCACGAAATGAAATACCCAGTATAGCAAAATAAATAATTTTCGTAGATTTCTGTTACTCAACACCGCATTGTGTCTACCTGTGCCTTTGACTTGAAATATCGTTCAGGAATCCTGCTAAACACAGACTCTGGTAAAATCTATGGCTTATAAATAAAAAAAAGCTTCAACGTTTACATATAATATTAATCTGAAAATATTAAGCTGATTCACCTTAATGAAGCCATTTATACACCAATCTATTTCACGATAGAAGATTAGGTGAGACTGGTTTTAATTTATTCTGTGTTATTCTTCAACATTTGCATTGTGAAAAATCTGCTAGCGACTTTTACAAAGTTTGATTGTACAAATTATGTATGGCTCATAAAACGGCAGATGTTTAATGTTGATTGCTCACATCTGCTTTGTAATTATCACTATTAGTAAGCATTTTATCCTTGTTACAGGTAATTCATATATGCTATCGAATTATTACTGACATGTAATTAGATCACCATGTCCCCCTCCTGTCTAAATTCGATAAGAAGTCTTCTTTCCCCAATAGTCTCCAGAAGTATACACGAATACATTGAAGCCAGTGTCGGGTTGGCCCACCCGGTAACCCGGGGATCCCTGGGGAGGCCCCCGACTACAGGAGGCCAGTATTCCAAAAGAAAATTTTAAAATGTTTTAATTGAAAAGCATTCGTATTAATGCTGCATCTGTAAGTTGCAGGAAAACGTTTCAAATTCATTCCAGTTTCTTAATAATATGTAGGTTCCAATGCCCTGCACCCCCCCCCACTCCTATCCTGAACACAGGAAGCCCTTGTTTCTGAAAAATTTGAAATTAATTTCTATGAAAATTGCATTTTTAAGTTTTAGGAAAACGTTTCCAAGTAACCAGTTTCGTAAAAATATGCTAGTTACCGGTACTGCCGGGGAAGAACGTTCCCAGATGTCCATGGTCAGCCCCTCCCCCGACTCCCCGCATGTGAGGGGGCCCGAGGCCTCTGCAGTACATTCCTGGGGAAGCCCAACCGCTCCCAATCCGACACTGCCTGAAACCCCAACAAACATGTGGAATGCACAACATCACCCACGAACAGCACTGCTACAGCTATGTAACTGTTCATAACTTACAATATTTACAAGACTAGACCACGTAAAACTAAAACCGAGTGTAAACCATAAACATATAGAGGTAAACTGCAGCTCGGTTCCCACAGATCTCATTATTCTTGGCTGGGAAACCAAGCCTGTATCCACTCTTCTGTTTATTCTACCCTGTGCTCGGTTTCTAAGCGAAGCTGCTAAGCTAAGCTGCTTGCTACTGAAGCAAGGACGTACCTTCAGGAAGGCAAAAGGTTAATTTGGCAGTGTATCATAGTAGCGAAAAAAATGTGAAACGTATACTCAACCACAATGAAGACTATTCGGCTACGTAACCATTCTCCTACAGAATTACATGGATTTATGTTACATCGATTTACTTAAATTCATACTTTGGTGTATGAATTTAAGTAACTTACCACCGATGCCTTGGGTTTTACGAGCACTGGCAGGATTAGTGTTCAGCTTCTTGTCTTGGTATTTCCCTTGGAGCTGCTAAGTTGCCTTCAAGGTTCAATGGTTCCTGAATATCATTCTGAGACTCTGGAGGAGTTTCAAGCCGAAGTTCCATACTTAAGAGTTCAGGCTTAATGAGTTACAGTGAATAAATTCAACACGTTTTCTAGTACAGAGTTGGTTCTCTGTTAGAACTCATTTGGAGAGTTATGGTCAGATAATCTGTCCTTCTGCTAAATTCTATCAAGGCATCTCACCATTTCCTATCCTCCTAATATGGGCATTTGTTAGATAGAGATAATTATTTGAGAATTAAATCGCTAATACACTCATCCACTGATTAAATTTAGTAATGTTCAGTGCACCAAGTTCTGACCACATACTGTCTCTAATTTTTAATAAATTCAAGTTACGAAATTCAAGTTACAATAACCATTAGACACTAGTAAAGTTCAACCAATCTCATCATGGTCCATGTACCTTGTGCATTCTTACACGCTTCAGCCATTACTTCTGCTGCCAGTTTAGAGTTTTAACTACCTAAAAATGATGGCTCAAGAATGTGTCATACTTTGATCAGACTGGTTGTAACACTAAGATAAGAATGATGAGTATAACCAAAAAGTCCAAAATCGTAGTTCTGTTTTCGTTCGCGGGTGCTTTACAAGTCTTCATTTAAGGTAAGAGTTACGATTCAGCAGTAGGCATCAATCTTTAAGGTATATGGGTGCTAGTGGCTCAGTGCTGCTTTCTAAACGGATTTAAAGTTGAAACTGATACCAAAACTGTGTGACTTTCGGAGCCTTTTCAGTGTTGGTAGCCTTTTGAGCCAACTGTCCTCACATACTATGCAATGGATGTCATAGTGGATTCTTCTTCTTTATATTGAGGAGGGTTGGGCAACGGTTCAAACAAAATCATGCTTGATGTTTTTTCATTAAAATTCCTTTACAAAATCTACATTGGAAATCTCCCACTCCTGAAGTTGTCCAGAGCGTCGAAGCCATCTCTCTGCTCTCCTATGTTTAACAGTTTACATGTTTAACAGTTAGACGCAATCTAGAAAGTATTTGTCTACCGATCCACGCTAAATTTATGAGGCATCATTACAACCCCATTTGGGGATTTGCATCACTGTGACCCTGTAGGTGTGCAATGAAATCTTTAGCTACCTTAACCAGTTAAACGGTTATTCCAAAAGCACTCCTAGAGCATCCTCAAAATAGGAGCCCCGTTTCTTTGTCCCACAGCGTATGTGGTAGCCCTTGAGCGCAAAATTGAACTAGTGCAGCCATCAGCATGCTGACGAACTACAGCAGCTCGTATTTACATGAAATAACTACCTGCCCATAACTACGTTTGTGTTGGACATGGCATTGGGCCCTCACGAATGTACCATGGCCACTGCCATTGTAAAAAGTAGTGCATGCCAACATAGTAACAGCAGTAACAATAGGATATTAGCAGACAGTTGCAGTCTTTAAGTTTGTGCCCTCGTTTTTTTGTAATGCAGCATCCTATACAACCAATAATGCCTTGCGTTGCTAGAATTTTGTTCGCTATGATTCACTGGCTGTAGCACAGCCATTTGCTGGAGCGAGGGCACCGTGGTGGCAGCTGATATCGCACCATTATTATGAAAATTCCTCAATCAAATTTTTCCAGTCTAGAACTTCGTCCTCCACTATCATACCATTTACTGCAAGAGACTTTGTTTTTAACCAGTTAAAAAAACTATGGTGATTTGGTCATGGATTCGGTGTCGTCGGTTAGGAATTCATTTGTCATCTTGTGATACGGTGGATTCCATTAGCAATTTACTCTTTTAAAAATCTCTTTTTAGCTATTATGAGTGAAGTATGTAACGAATTTATTCTGTTTCGATTATACGTACAAAATAAACTTGTGAATCGTTTCCAGATTTATACACGCAAAATTCTAAGGCATTTGTTGGTAATCGATGTGTTGAAATTTCACGACATTTGTTTGAAACCACGAATCTACAAATAAATGTTCCTACCCATGGAGTGCATTAAAAATAATTAGATTTAGCATCTGACACATCGTTAAATGTTTAGATAATTTGTGTAACTTACAATGAAACAAACAGTCTCCGCACACTATTAGATTTTATTTTCTTGGTTTAGAATTATGGAGTATGTCCGTAAGCTTAAAGAGAGCTAAATATCAGGTAAAGGTGTCTAAATATCCTAAATATCACTAAAGATGTCTGCCGTTATCTGCCTTAACTGTTAGAACTTGCCCTTGTTCCTTCTTAGGTTTTACTTTCACATCGTTACTATAAGATTTAACGGTTCAATGTTTGTTTATTTGTTATTATTAAACTCTGTTCTGGTACCCTTTAGAAAAATGCAAATACCGAAGAATTAAGCTATGTGTTTAAACGAAGCAAGCAGTCTGCATTATTGTGAGGATACACAATACACTAATCTGAGAAAGAAAGAAAAGACAACTGCCTTGATTGGGACTCGAACCCAGGACTTCCAGTTTACTAACCGGGTGCTCTAACCATTGTGCTACCTGGGCACGTTCTGGCTGCAGGCTCCAGCCGAGCTAAGTAGCTGTTCAATCTTTCTCAGTGGTAACCTATACCACGCGCAATGGCTGTTTGCTGTGACGTGCACATCACATGATTGGGCTAGTCCAGTCAGATGGCAAAACAGCCGTTGTTCTCGTTCGTCATTGGCTAACTCATGGTGACGTCACAGCAAACAGCCATTGCGCATGGTATAGAGGTCACAAACATACATACAAGGAGGGAAAGCAACATTGCTTCTTGGCCTCAACACTAAAAATTCCGAAAAAGTAAATTCACAAAAAAAAAATCACGCACATTTCCACAAACTAGACACTTACTCCTATGTCCAGCAAATTTTCAACAACTAACTGTTGTCATCATCATGCTTTTAAGGTTGATTTAGTCCCTGATCACATCTTGCTTCAACGTTGTTTACAAGTGCTGTGGACATAAGAACGGAAATGTGTGTGATTTTTTTATGAATTGACTTTTTCGGAATTTCATCATATTCCACAGTATGAACTTCAACGAAGTTTTTCGTGGGAACACTAGAAATAATGTAATAATGTAATTTCTTTTTTCTCAGATTAGTGTATTGTATATCCTCACAAGACCAGTCTTTAATTCAGACTGCTTGCTCCGTTTACCCTTTGCCATGTGATTTCTTCTTGTGTAACAGTATTTTTTCCGTTAGATATCAACGATGGACTCAGAACGATTTGAGCGACCCAGATTTCGAAGTAACAATGCTTGGATGCCAGTTTCTTCTAGCAAGCTGCCATATTCGACGAAAGTGATAAAAGACAGAAATGATGTCATAAACAACAGCATTGAATTAACAGGATTTTCTCAAATTTTCAACAAAAGCTGCTCACTAACTGAAAGATTGATGTGGCTCATCGTCTGCATCACTTTTACGGGACTGTGTGTATATCAGATTGCAGAACGAATTGATGTTTACTTGAATGATGCATCATCAACTTACACGTATTACGTAACAAACAAAACAGTTGAAGCTCCATCAGTGACAATTTGCCCCCCAATTGATTTCAGCTCTGTCAGTTCTATAACCACACTTTTAAAAGAAACAAAATTTCAGACCGAATCCATTGAAGAACTAAACAGTTTGTTGAAAAGTAATAAATTCACTGTGTTTGACCTGTGGAACCTTACAAAACAATACGTTCCGTATATCGAAGTCGGTTTTCAAAACGTAAGTAAAATTTTCGTCTGGTTTGAATGGCAATAAAGACGATTTACATTTCTTTGTTAAACTAACAGTAGAATTTACTTTGCAGGTTGTGATAAATGTAAGAAAAAAACAGCTTTAGTTTTCAGCCAGATTACTTTAGACCTTGTTTGCAAGTAAAATACACAAAAACGTACAAAGTGCAGCTACTGTGACATGCCAATCCAACAGAACATTTCAGGGTGGCCTATGAGGAATTCTGGCGCCATCCTTACGTGGTTGTTTGGGAGGATGTGTTTATTTAGCCTCAAACTACATATCTTTACAATGAATAAATTTATTATGATTATTATTATTATTTTCGAAACGTAATGTATAAATTATTTTGAAAAGAGCATTTTATAAGAGCATTTTTTATTAGATTAAGAATCATCCTTAGATCTTAATTCTTTATATATTTATTCTTATTTAGTAATTGCGATTTGGGTTTTGGAATAAACGTGTATGTGGTGGTATGCAAAAGTTCATCGTGGATTGGTATAACAAAAACGGAACGTCAAATGTTTAGAGTAAGGCTCTAAAAGTCAAAATGGAAAACCTAGTGGACAGAACGCAACACTACGCACACAACTCTACGAGCATTGTGAGCGTATTCGCAGCAGAGGGCATTGCTGGTTATTCTGTACCGTAAATCTAAAAATATAATAAAAAATTCTAAAGTACAAAAGACAAAATGACAAACTTCAAAAGAAAATTGTGTTTTAAAGTTCTTTAACAATATTCTAAGAACAAAGAAAACCTGCTACAACCGTTCATACAGACGTTCTGTCCGAATAGACTAGAACTAAGCTAACCACCGGGTAGTTAAGGGTCTAATGCTTACCAGCCTCTTACTGACAAAATTTTACACCTAGACTCTTACTGTCAAAGCTTGTCCGTGATCCTTCTAGGTTTTGAGAATTAGATCCTTACTCTAAACATTTAACGTTCCGTTTTTGTTGATTAATTTAGTAATTGCGATTTGGGATTTTGGAATAAACGTGTATTTGGTGGTATGCAAAAGTTCATCTTGGATTGGTATAAGCTGTGAAATTTACAAAATATAATTGATACTGTATATTAATTTAGGTAATTTTTTCTACGTTCAATATGCTAGTTAGGTAAGTCTCGGGATTCGAACTGGCATTCACTTGGTTTGGTGACGAGGATGCTGCTTCTTTGCTTGTGGTCCCGTGTAACTCTCACGAAGTTCACAGCGAACGTTGAGACCTAATTTTTCGCCAATCATGTAGCTGCTGCATTATTTTCTTGATTATGACTAAAAGAGTTAACCTCTGTGGAAGAAGCTTCAACTTTAAAATGAATTAATCACATATTTTGCTTTTGCAGGCACCACCGATTGATCAAAGTGCCTTCCACATATCAGAGTTACGCACTGCGTTTGGTGTCTGCCTGACTGCTGCACCACGTAAGTTGAAAAATGTTTTGTTGAAAAGCAAAAACAAGTACCTAAGCATGTAGGCACATTATATTGATTGCCCTAAAATAAGTTGTGCATCCATGATTACACAAATATTCTTTAATTGGAATTATTATAACTATGTGTTTATTTCATGTACTAGCTCAGGGAACGACCATAACTCTTCAAACCCTGAGGAGGGGGTAGGAGGGTGGAAGGAGGTCGGAAATACGATGTAATAAATATTTGTAATTTAAGATGGAGCAAGTTTCTTCTGCTTAACATTACATCATCGTTTAATTTATTAGCATAAATACTTGGCGAGTGTTTTGAATATTGTAAGAGTCGTGAAAAATGGGTAGGGGTGAGAGCAGGGAGCTTGGATTATACGTAGCTTTGATAGGGTGGATCCACTTACTATTACGCTTTACCACGAGAAACCGTGCGAGATTTTGGGAGCTGCTTTACCATACCACAAACGCGTCTACGTCTCTGCTCCCATTTCGTGCCATTTTACTGATTCTTGCATCTCATTGGCTTTTGATTTTGCTGATGAATGGACACAAAATTGGACTAACAAACGAACGAGTACTCATCATCAAAAGTAAGCCGGACCGCTCCATTTGTGTAAATTGTTTTAAATTGCGTTAACCTACCAGTACAATCGACAATGCAACTGAAAATGGCAACGTTTGTTATCAGACGGAGAGCACCGCCACAAGCGATCATCGTAAAGCATGCCACTGTTTTGGTTTTGACGCAACGACGTCAGCTACTCTCGTCCTGGGTAATCTGGTAAGAATGTGTCGTTTCGTTTTAATAATGTGTATTTTAACGTTCAGCAAAGATTGAACGATCAGATATTTCATAATTATTTTGTTAATTTCGTTAAAAACTACTCGCTAGTTGAAACAAACTTTTTTGTTGGTTTCGAAAAACCAAGCGTCATCTGCTTCGAGGATTGGTTTGGGAGCAAAAACGTCATCAAGTTAATCTCGCTCGTGTATACTTTACCACGGGAAGTAGCTGCGCTCTAGCTCAGATGCGTTCAACTATTGGGTCCACCCTATCAAAGCTACGTATATCCAAGCTCCATGGGTGAGAGTTGTTTCAGTTGTCCAACAGAAAGTGATTTTTCGTCGCTTATAAATCTGATGAAGAGCTTGCATGGGAAGCCCCAGTCTACTCATTAAAGTTTTATTTAATAGTTAATTTCGTTAGTTCAACTGAGCCCAAATAAAAAAAAAAAAAAACTTGGGTTACTTTACACTATTATTGAGTGATGTATTTCGCTGTAAACTGGGAAAATTAAAGCCACTTACTTACCTTTGAATTACGAGAATCAGATGCACACATAACCAAATCAGATACACACATTGATTTTTTCAATATTTTAAAGTTAAGTCGTATCCTCTTCGTTCATCACCCTATTGATGATACAGGACTATTTCTTTACGCTTTTCAGTGATGTCGTGTAACCGGGCAGCAGCAATATGACACACGCAGACACCAATCATTAATTTACCTATCATGTTAAATAGTAAAAATGGTGAAAAAAAATCGAATACAGCATAAGATTTCACGTGGCCTGATCCCTGCACCAACATTGTGGTATCTGAAATCTTGCAGGAAAGGTTATCCGTGTTCCTTTCCTGTTTTGACTTAGGTACAGTTAAACCTTACCTGGAACATCAAGCGAATTCGCTTTTGTTTTCTAATTCCGCGTACTTTCAAACTATGTTGTTATGTACTCTTTGATTATAGACGAGCAGTGAATTTCGCTCGGTTATAAATTTGTTGGTGTAGCAATTCGGCACGGACGATGTTGTTGCTTTAAATGAGCTCTTTATCCTTTTTAAAGTTTCCGGGGTCAACGGCTGAAGCGTGAACAAAAAACCAGCATGCAGACTTGGGTCAACATAAGTAAAAGAGCTAAATTTCATTTTGAAGGAACTCTCTAATGCCAAGCATACAGTAAACAAGAATGAACAAAGCGTTATTTCTATGCTTGGTAACGGTGGTATCTTCCACTTAATGTCTGCTGCTTGGGCCTTAAAAAGCTCTATTCTATTCTATTCTATCGGGTGATTCCTTGGAATAATAATCTGGAGCTAGATTCTTTCAAGAATTGTTTTTTCTTTTTAGCATGCCTGTGTAAATGATTGTTGCTATATATGGTTTTTTCCTTTACTTGGTTATTTATCGCTTTATGTTCTGTTAGGCCGACATGTAGAATATAAAGGCTCCACTGTATCTTTGAAGTACATGTTTTACGATGGGCGACAAGACCTGCCCGATGGAAGGGTAAGAACAAAAAAAAATACACTTACTATTTATACTTGCGAAAAAGTTTAATTTGAAAATATCACGAACTTTTGCTGTTTGTTCAGATTGTTGATTTACTATTTCTTGAGTCAAAATTAAGCCAACGTAAATCTTGGGCTTAAAACCATTACGTTTAAAGAATATTTTATTGTTTATTTTTGATAAGTTTGGCTTTCCGGCCTAATTATTTATTTTTTACTTTAATATGTTCAGAAAAACTAATTCTTGCTTTAATGCCATTGTTGTCATGCCGCCTACTCAATCACTGTTCATTACAGTGCGACTCTCTATTTTGTTGTCGCATACAAAAATGAAAAAAATAGTATTTCTTGAATATAGTATTAAGTTTCTTCAGTGTCTCAACAGTTCTGTATCCCTTAATACCCGAACAAAACCAAGAGGAAGGTCATCATTCCAAACTAAAACTATTTGCTTAATTTTGACAATCTGCACCAAACAGAAACATTTACCCCTGTGCGACTGCTTAGCACTATTGTGTTGTAATGGTAATATATCATCAATGCTTAGCCGGATAAGAATAAACACAGCTATAATACTGCTGATAATTGAACATGTATGATATTATCAGATAATTTTTCACCTGAACCCCATCATCTTGTTTTTATTGCAACGTGGTATTTCCGTTGCAAATACCGCTCACTCCTATAGTTTAATGATAAATAATTCGTGTCAAGCACTCGTTGTATTTCCAAGTTAATAAAAATACCTCGTGGAAATGCCGTTGTTTTTTCCAATTTGGAATGCAACTAATAAAGGACAAAAATTATCAATAGTAAACAGGTCTTTTGTGGTCTAGGACGATGAAGGAGTTGTTGCTGACAGTCTTCGAGCCTTTCATAATCGTGGGTGATGTACGTGAGCATACAGATGTATGTGCTTACAGTGAATGCTTAGGAGCATAGCATGATCACAAAGCCAGGATCTTCAACAATTGCCAACCTAGAATATTCAGAAAGCATAAACATAAACTTTAATTCGCTTTAATTAAAGCTTGTTCGAATCATGTGCTATAGTGATGACTTATATTTTGTTCGAATAATCCGAGTTTAAAAACATAACGTTACTGCCCTTTTAAATAATAGTAAACAATAATTAATTATTGAACAACTTTTACTGCAAATATTCTGTACCACAGAACTCACTTAATTTGTCTCAACACTGTGAAGACGGCTTTCAATACAGCGCTCATCAGGTAATAAACATATCCCGCAACAAAGATTCACATGATCTTTCATTTTTGGATACTTTTATTCAAATAATTTTTTAAAAACTGAGGTACATTTAGAATCACCGACTAAGGTCGTTTCGTAATGGCTGTAGTTCATATCATCCTTCGCCGATTCTTCTAGTACACACGCCATTTCATTTATTTTCTACACCGTTGAAAATTCCAGTTATTTCAGTGATACTGTTCACTCACCAGTCATATATGTGGGTCGTGGACTGTTTTTATGTTTACATCACATTCCTCTGTAACCTCAGCGAAGAACTTGCTTAGGACACAATTTATCACTACTCATTTCCGTATAGGTGACTCATTAAACAATATGGAAAGTAATTTGCAATATAAAAAACTGGAAACAAATTACTATTGTACTGGTAGATAATTACGGTTATCACATTATTGTTCCGATGCAGTTACATTAATATATTTATGTGTTTTAGATAAAAGGTGAGATACAGTGGTAATCATTGTTTTTTTTTTAATTCATGTTTAGCTGAATGGCTCTTCTATCCTATTGAGTGACGCAGCACAGATACAAAAAAACTCAGTGAAGGTAGGTAAGTTTGTAATATTTTCAAATAGTGCCAACTTCACCAGTGTCAAATTCCAATTTTAAAACTGTAAACATGCTACTTTGTGTGTGTGCAAACTTTATTTACAAAACTATTTCGTTTGCAAAGTTATTTGGCTGACGAACATTTTGAAGTTACCTTTGTCAGAACATTTTGAAGTTACCTTTATCTTTTTTGGTATTTATCGTAGGTTTAGCCACACAACGTATATTGCTTGTAGCTTTTACCACGTGGGCCCCGAATCACTGTTTGCATGCATTTCTATTAGTCATTTAATAGCACCACGAAAAATAGTAATATCACATTCTTGCTTGGGGGCCCTCCGACTTTGTAATCCCAGTTTCAAAGATCGTCCGATCGCGGCCAAAAATCGCATGTGCCTCCTGTCCTATTCCAGAAAAACGGTGCTAAGAGATAGTGGCAGTCAGACAAACCCACGGGCACTGGTGACTCTAAACGTACTTTTCGTAGCATTGCGAGCGTTACGAAAAATGGGGCAAACTGTCGGGGCGTGAAAACCAGCAGTATGGGTATCATGATTCTCGGTGGATACCTATGTCTCGTCCTCCCGTGCAGTTTAGGCCCCTGCCAAAAGTTTGAACCATAAGTCCGTGCGCACCCTGTAAGCGAAATTTCTTACGTCCATTCAGTTCCTTATGTCCATTCTATGAAAGTATAAAGTAGTGTTGAATACTGGTACTTCTAAGGCTGACTGCGCAGGAACAAGACCTTCTACTGATATTTTAATTCTTTTTGCAATGGAATTTTACCCAGACAAATTTCACAATAAAGGCAATAGCTGTAATATTGAGCGGGTTGCTATATCCTACAATGAAACTGTAATTTTTCTCTGCTTGTAAAGTTGATTTCATGCAGCTGATTATTTGAATTACTATTTCGTGTCGAATAAATTTCTGTTTTATAAACAGGCAATGTTTCATCCAAAAGGACATGATTTATTAGAGAAATACTTTGCCTCAATTAAGACTAGGAATGTTGGAAGTATTAAGAGAAATCAATATGTTGTGAGTCTTACACAGGTAAGTTAGTTTGAAAAAGAAACCGCATTTTCTAAACTTTAATGGCCCGTATATATCTAACAAATAAATATTATTTAAATAGTTGATTGGGCGTTCCACTAGGGCAGAACCTTGCAGCAGTGACATATCATACACAAAGTGTCTAATCAGATGCTTCCAGCGTTCCGTGTATTCAGTAGAAGCTTCTGGTATTTGCAGGTATTGTACATCTCTATTATAACATTGCAGGAGGGTTAGTTGCAAAAAAAAAAAAATAGTTTATATTTTCAGTTTTAAATTCCAATAACACAAACATTGAAATGACACACCTAAAAATTATTTGTTCTCTCATTGTATTCTCGGCCTCCAGTTTTCTTCTCACTTCAGTTTTTAACTCTCACCAGGTCTGTTTCATGCATTTAATTATTTCACCTTTCAGCTGGATATAAGCGAGCCTACAAATTATTATTATTATTATTAAAATATCAAAGATTATCAAAAATTGTTATTTTACACTTAAAAAAATTGACAATATTTGATATGTCATATCCTGAAAAGTAACAAATTTGAATGATCTTATGGCGATAATAAATAAATAAATTTAGTAAAGAAAGTTTTGTTGCATTTGCAACTAGACTGGGAGGAGCCCAGAAGTGCTATACGCGTCCAGCCAGCTTAAAATATTGTAAACATTTGTGTGAAATCAAAACTCCACAAGCTAAACGTTGGGGTAAAAGGATGATATGTGATGACCGTTTTACCCGCAAGGACAGCACAGTTGTTATTTCTCATCAAGACATCCACTGTCGCTATTTCACCAAGTGAATCATCAGTTTCTGGAATTATTTTCTTGATCATGTTGCTTGTTCAAGATACTACTGTCAGGTTAAATCCATCAATGGTGAACGTTTGGGTTGATAAAAAAAAAGCATTTTTAAAATTTCAAATCGTAATACTGCGGAAAAGTTGGTCTACGACCTCCTAGGCATTATACCAAGAGTCAAAAAAATCAAAAATAATTTTTAAAGGTCCCTATCTTGGGCTAAAGTTTAACTTTACACGTCAATGGGAAAAATCGCTGATTCCACAAAAATGATTTTTTACTAGTTTTACATTACTCATTTTGCACTCTCAGAGATCACTAAATGAAACCAAAATAAGATACAATTTTTTTTGTCTTTCAGAAAACAATGCGAATTATCGGACACGAAAAAAGGGAACCAAGGCATTTTTTGCCAATTTTTCGCCGTAAATTAAAACGAAGTTTAGGGACAAAATATTTTCTTTATTTAATTCTAGCTTCTTTTAGTGGTCTGCGAAAGTACCAATTGACATAATGTAAAAAGCTGTATATTAAACTAGTCAAAAATCATTTTTTCCCCCAGAATTAATGATTTTTCCCATTGACTTATAAAGTTAAACTTTAGGCCCAGGTGGGCACATCTGAAAATATTTTAACTTTTTGTCCCTTTGGGAGCGTGATTAGGAGGTCGAAGACCAACTTTTCCTCACTATCATGAGTTGAAATTTTTTAAGAGAACATTTTTTTGATCCACCCTGGTGAACATCCCTGTAAAATTTTACTCTGTTTTATTTCTTTTACTTTTTTACTTTCAAAACCTTTGAAAATTAGTAAAAATTATAAATCTTTGAAATACAAGGTACTCAGGTTTATAAGATGCCTAACATTTTATTCATTAAGTGCAGTGCTTTTAGCGTTTTTTTAAACCCACCAGAAACTCATTTATTCATGGCCTGCTGATTTAAAACGGATGTGATCGTTGAGGAGGCTGAAAGTGTAATGGCATACGAACCAAATTTTTGGGGGGTTAAATGTGACCACTCTTATTTTCTGCACTATTAGGGCTTAAATAAACACGGATGCAAACCTTTTAACGTCGCCTTTTGGACTTAAATGTCATACTGCCTGAGCAGGGAATTGAACTTTCAACCTTTGAACCAAATGCCGAGGTCCTACCGCTGAGCCATGCTGCCACGGCGTACTATTAGGGTCTCACTTCCCGTCTAAATATCCACTATCGCTTTTTCACCAAGAGAATCATCAATTTCTGCAATTCTGTTCTTTATTGTGTTGTTTAGTCCTCTTTCGTTAACATGTTGTGTAAATCTTGATTGTCTCGTTTTGTTTTAACATGTCCAATTTTTGTTAGTAAATTTGAGTCTCATTGTACCATGACATGTTTAAATCTTTTTTTGAATTTCATTTTTTTCCTCCTTCATAGTTGTCTTTGTATTTCTAATTATATTAGAATTTATGTGCAACTGACGATAAATGACAGGTTTGTATAACTCACTGAAATTAAGTTTGGAATACATTTTCTAGGCTGCCATTTATGCAAGAGTTTGAAGATTTTCCACTCTGTTCCTCTGTGGATGAAATATTTTATGCTATTTCTGCAGTCACGAATATCACCAAAAAGTTGGAAATACGAAAATGCAAATGTCCGGAGAAATGTCAAGAAATACTATATAATTTACAAGATGAATTTGTTGAGGGGAAAATGTTCTCTTTTGGAAAAGGAGAGGAAGATAGGGTTGTGGATATACCTGAATCCTCGCTAATCATAGAGATATTGGAAAATAAAATCAAAGTTATAAAAAAACAAACGACATACAGCTGGTCAGCATTTTGCTGTGATATTGGAGGAACAATTGGTCTGTGGCTGGGACTTTGTGGCTTGGAAATTTTGCAAGTGTTAGGAAATCTGACTTACAAACTGGTAGGCCATCTAACCAAAAGTCTCCAGGTGCAACAGGAAGCAACAGTCATAAAACAACGCCGACCTTACGTGGTCGTGGTGAGGAAACCACCTGCTACTGAGCGTAGATTTACTGATATTGGACTTGTTGGCTTCCAGAATGTTTTGGATGGAACGCTGAATGTTTACATTCGAGTTATTTGGTTTGCAATTTACCTAGGAGCGTTAGGTTTAGGCTCCTATCAGTGCTTTCAAAGAACATCCTATTATATGTCAGATCCATCTTTCACTAAAACCTACTATGAAACTATGGCGAATGCAACTTTTCCTTCTATAACTATCTGCCCTGACAGCATTGATGGTAATCAACTCATAGTGAATCCTTACCTATTTCGTCAAAAATTTGTGGAGCTTAATGATTTCTCGAATGACTTGTTGGATTCTAAAGAGATCAGTATTGAAGACCTCTGGGCAGTTTCCAAAATTGATATTCAGTCGATCAAAGTAAGTAAACCCCTATGCATCAAATTGATTTGGTTTGTTTGTACGTTCAGTTTTTTTTATTTGAATTTTTTAATTAACTGCTTGCGTGCTGATGCTGTCAATGTGTAGTAGAATGCAGTACACTGTGCTGGTACACTCCTCCCGGTGCCATTTTTTTTCGATCCTCCACATCAAGTACGGCTCCAAAGGTCTATTTATTAACCGTTAGTCTTTCTCTTGCTCAAAATCCGTTTTAAAATATGGCGTTTACGAGATTTTTTGCTGAATATTGGGAACTGTATTTACGGTATCCTGCATGTACATGATCCGTTGCCGTGCTTACGATAGCCTTGAAGTTTCATCTGTGTGTGCGCATGTACTAATTGTAATCATTTGCTAATAATTACTACGAGATGAAAAAATCTGAAAGGCTAATGCGGTAAAAATTAAAATTAATTATCCCACTAGATCACCGAAGAAAAATTATAATATACTAGCCTAAAAAATAATAATCTTTAACTTGATGCTGTTTCGTATACTATTCCCAAATCCAACTGAGATTATAGCTACGTTCCTCGCTGCGAGGAACGCAGCGACTATTTCAGTTGACTTTGGCGATGGTAACATGCGTGGAGATGATCTGCACGTGGCTGTTATACGGCAGGCAGAATGTTATAAGGCAGGAGGAATTTGCCTTTAAGCAAATTATTTGAGAGGTATTACCTTAATTCATTACAAGTAAATTCATATAATATGTAGGTTCGGACATTGCCTTTATTTTTAGCTTGTGCCGCATGATTGTCTCAGAAAACAGGAAAAAGGGCAAATTCGCCAAACAGTGATTTAATACTATTGCAGAAAATATCTCTACACGTGTGCGATGGGAATATTTGTAACTTAAGAGGAATTAAGACAGTTATACTATTTAGAAAAAGTCAAAAAGTGCACAAATAAAACAAAACAACGTTTTTGGAATCTACCCCATTCCGTCTTCAGGTTTCCGTTAAATTAATAACATAGCAAAACAGCCGCGTCACTCAGCATCAAAGATTGCTTAAAAGACAAATATATACAATTAAAAAGAAAACCCAACACATATTTCCTTTAAAAAAAAAGGTGAGTACGGGGGCGAAACAGTGATTCCTGTAATTACCTTTGGACATCCAAGCGCGAAAGACTGTCTTTGCAAAAATGAATTTATATTGAACGGGCTAAGGAAGGGCTTTTGCCACTAACACCCGTCCCTAATTAAAATAGACTCTTCTTCTTAAGACCAAAACTAATTAATATATCAGTATTTGTCAACACCATTTCATATATCAAATCTTTACTAATCCTATACTAATTACTACGCGGTCTACCTAAACATGCACCTTTTAAACCAATGCAAGAATTCTGCCAAAGTATTCCAGGATTTGTTCCTAAGCCGACACGCATCTGTACATTCATAAACTTGTCAGGTAGGCTATTTCAGCGCCCAACCACACGCCTGAACAATTTACAAAAACTCGGATAAAAACACTGCAGCCAGCAGCACAAGCGAGTAAAAACAAAATCTTATATTTCGGTATCAATGTGTCAAGCACGCGATACCTTCATCGCATTAAAACACCTTACATTTGTTCATTACGGGGTATGGCCGAAATGAACTGCATTGGCACTAAAATAACAAACAAATTGTCAGATGAAAGCTTTAAAACAAATTTTCAGAAGTTAATAGTAAATAATAAATGTAATAGTCGAAAATTAACAAACACCAAGGTAAATTCAACTAATTATTCCACTTACAGTTACAAGTGTCTGGCCAGGAGTGTGGAATGAGCAATGGGGGAAGAGGAAACGGAAGATATGGAAGTAAAGGGAGGAAAGCTCCACCGAGAAATGGAACCAGATCCTGCACCAGGGTAGGGGGATGGGATCGACAAGGGAAAGAGGTGGGAAGAGAACAGGTGGGGGGAGGGGGGGCGAGAGACTGACCCCCCCCCCCCCCCCCCCCCCCCCCCCGCTTGTAAGTTTTATGAAGGTGAGGTGGAAATTGGATTTAATAATTTTGCTCGATGGGTCATAGTCTGTAAGGTTGGTTAAATATGATTGATGACTTGGCCATTTCTTGTGAAAATTTCGTAGGTTTCTAGGTTGTATCTACTCCTACGGTGGTTTTCAATGTGTAGGACTTTAGGATTATTGAGTTGTGATTATTGTTGTATAAATTTATAAAAACATGTGATTTAACCCACCATATAACTAATTTCATCCTATGTCCCCTGGTGATATGAATGCCTCGTAGTTTTAAAAACTTGGAAGCATTGTCTGTACGATCAAACAGCCATACGAATGCACTTTGCTCTCCCATAGTGCCGATGATAACTACCCCCATGGTATTTACAGCTTTACATTTGTCTTCTTTCTAGTTTCCCCATTCTGAAATTATAACGACGTTGGGAACCTGTATCAATGTTAAACCAGGTTTGTTCATAGAATTCTTTTATTTATGTCGTTATTTGTAGTTCCTGTGTTACAGGATTTAGCAATTTTTTCGTTCGCTTGGCTCACTCCATTGTTGTAGAGTTTAATTTAGCTCAGAAATCATCACTAGATGAATGTACCAACAATCATGACGCAAGCATGGTACTGAAACAGTATTAAGAGCTCATTCGTCACTTTATTACGAATTTCTGTTGCTCCTGTAAAGGAAAACATTGTGGTTAGGCGGAAGAAAGGTACACTATGCACGGAAATCGCTTGCTTAGGCCTCTCAATTCGCATACCCCATTTCACAGGAGTGTGAATGATGAGTACCTATACGTCTACTGACCTTTCTGATATGTGATTCAACCAGCTAAAGCCAACCAATTAGAAATATGTGTGTTTCTTAACTAAGTACGAAGCGAAAATTGGTAGAAAGATCTTTTGTGAGGAATGTAAATTGCTGCCGTTCGTTGCTCCCATTCATTTGTTGAAAAAAACTTCAACATTAAAGGTTTACTTGATTTGATTTGATTTAAAGGTTTACTAACTACAAAACAACAATGCTTAAGGGGTAATTCGCTCCAACTAACACGGTTTTGTCATTTGATAACATAACACAATTAAAGTAACTAGATTTTTTATTGTAGAACAATTCATACATTTTATTTTAGCTGGCTCTGATTAATCACGGTATGTATTGTTTCTTTGTTTGTTGGCGACTACGTATTTCATCAATTTTACACGGCTCTTGAAGCAGACTTTTTCGAATTAAATAAATAATTTTATCGTGTTCTGCTAGATATTTTGTTGCCATTAGGCAAGACAATTTTAAACATACCATTAACTCATTCCAAACTCTAAGATTTACACTGAAGCTCGTTTTCATTTCGCTTACCACTAACCAACAATGCTCCATGCTGAGTTTGTTTCACCTTATTGGCAAATTTCAAACTTGAACCATTTTTTTATCTTTATGTTTCTGTTTTTTTTTTTAATTTTAAGATTTTTCACAGGAATGGGAATGTATGCACTTTCATTTGATACCTTAAAAACTTTCCTACATTATGTAGTTCTCCGGAACAAGGCTCGAGCTTGTAAACAAAAATCAACACCAAAGTCAACTATTAAGGCTTTGTGGTTTCTCGACGTAA
>JAHWFP010254271.1:58883-74233 GCA_023313725.1 Lithobius niger
ATCAACACCAAAGTCAACTATTAAGGCTTTGTGGTTTCTCGACGTAAGGGCGCGTTTACGCAACGACTCTCCTTTGCATTCTCGCAGCTAGAACTCAATCGCGATGGCAAAGGTGACATTGCGATGGTAACAACGCTAAATGGATTATCTAAATCCGACGTCGTTTGAGTAAATACTTGCAGTCTTATAATCCATGCCAATAATATAAAGAATTCCTCATGACGAAACAATTTTCCCAAACGCTTCTGAACTCACGTTATTTGCTGTTTTCGTTGCGAGGCGGCAGACATAAAACCGCCGCCATGTTGGAATTTGAGTTGATTTCTAACTTCTAGCTGCGAGAATGCAAAAGCGAGTGGTTGCGTAAACGAGCCCTAATAACCTTGTGCTACATTGTTGTTGTGTTTGGTGTGAATTTTATTAGGTGAATGATTTTGGAAGTTACAAAACAGATCAATTTGGGCCGCCATCTTGGATTTGTACAAAACTTGAATAGAACCATTTTTTTTAAAGTCCATTCTGGGTATTTACTTTCTCCAGTTGTGTTCGTTTTGATGAACGGTTTAGAAGTTAGAAAGAAAAATCCGTTTCTTGGATGCTATTTTGAATTGAGGGCTCTACCTTGGATTATCACAAAACTTCAATGGGAATTTCTTGTAGAAACTGTATTATGGATTATTATTCGTAATTCCTTTCTGTTCAATATGATGACTGGCTTGGCAGTCAAAAGCCAAAAACGACATTTTGGGCACGATTCAGCATTTGGGTCTCCATCTTGTATTTTCACAAAAATAGAATCTGACCGCTTTTGTGAAGAGGCAAGCCAGAATAATTTTCATTACTAGCTTGAGTTCAATCTGATGACAAGTTAAGAAGATACAAGGCAAACAAATCATGTTTGAACGCAATTTTGGATTTCGGCCTCCGTTTAGGATTTTCTCAAAAATCGAATAGGACATTTTTTGAGGTAGGTGTAAGCGAGAATGCTTTCCGTTGCCAATTTGAGGTCAATCTGATGAAAGGTTTAGAAGTTTATGAGTCACAAGGAAAAAACCCTTTTTTGGTCACAAATTTGGTCCGCCATTTTGCATTTTTATGAATTAGTTATGCACCAGATACACACGTAATCTTTCCAGAGTTCACAATATACCTACCAAATCTAATCGAATTGGTTTGTGTATTTGGCTATAACTATCGTTTGTATCGGTTATGCTATAGTTATTTTTTGCACAGCATTTTTTAGCTTCCGGTATGTCCAGAAATTCAATTTCAATTCAATTCAATTTATTTATTTTTTCAACCCTCTAAAATTTTGGGGGTGTAAGGCTGAACTTTCTGACTGGATCCGTATTTTATATGAAGACCTGAACTTTTTTCTTTCCTATTTCGTTCTTTCTTTTTACTTCTGTTAATTGTAGTGGCATTCCCCTTCTTGTTATTTCCTACCGACGCCCATTTTTCTGCAAAAAAGTTTGGTCATACCTGATAACTAGTGTAGGACAAATGTATTGTCATATGTTTGTTTATTGAGTTATATTTTTATTTTTTCAAACTTCAATTAACGCTACACTGAAACTGAGACATAGTTTAGTGTGAAACTGCAACTTATAAGCAATAAACTCTTTTTGGAAAGATTAGCCTATATTATTTGAATGACCACTTAACACCTTAACCATAAACCTTTGTTGCGCGACGCCACAGCCATAAAAATGGTACACGCATTACAAACAAAAATGTCAGGTGTGCCGTATAAAAGAGGTTATATGATTGAATTTTCACTTGCTAAAATGTACACGGATAAAAATTGATCATTTTCAATTGAAATAATAAAATGTACAATTGAGAAAATTGCATCAATTTAAGTGCTGTTGTGCTTTACGAATCATATATTAGAAACGTAAAGCACAACATCAATTACACAGATGCAATTTTCTCAATTGTACATTTTATTATTTCAATTGAAAATGATCAATTTTTATCCGTGTACATTTTAACAAGTGAAAATTCAATCATATAACCCCTTTTTTTACAGCACACCTGACGTTTTTATTTGTATAATATTTCTGGACAATCTTGTTGGGAAACCAATATTTTCTGCTTGCTTGCATGCAAGCACGACAACTAATAATTTTAAAACAGAACTTATTTGAAATTGAAGCTACACGTAAATCTGTAAAGCTGGCACGTCACTCTCCATAATTTTCTTTACCACAGGTGCTACCGATACAACATCAGTGGTTGGAAAGAAATATGAAATTGAAGTAAAAGGAAACAACGACCATCTGCAATATTACCGAGTAAGTTATAAGTAAGTATGGTAATTCCTAGAAAAGTTTAGATTTGATTATTTCTTTCGTAATTATCCAGGTAATTATTGATGATCCTGAAGACAATGTCTTACTAAGCTACTTACCAGAGTTTAGTGGCTACAAGTTTGCAACTGGAGAACAAACTGCCTTCCAAATCCGGTTCACTGACGTAAGTATGCTGAAAAAGGTAGGTTATTTTGTAGTAAATTATTAAAAAAAAAGGGAATCTACAATCATCGAAGAAATTAGCAGCATAAAGGCTAATAGGACATCGCCGTTCCCCATTGTTGTGTGAAATATTCTGGAGTAAGACGACTTTGGTTTAGGCTGACAATTGAAAATGAAGCCGTAACTCATGGTCCATGCTCAAACAGGACAATTATTTCACATTTGCTCCAATCTGCTCCAAATTTTGTAACCATAGATCTTACTTAAAAACTAAGCCCGACTATCTCACACTATCGTCACATACAATAATAAACTTATTAATTATAGAACGACAAGGTGTTCTTTGATGAAGGTATAAAAGGGGGAAAAGAAAGTTTACTATATTTCACAATTAAAAAATTAAATTTTACCATAGCAATGCATTTATGAGCCGATCTGGCAGAAGTTGGCATCACTGACCTGTTGAAAAATTGCTAGTCGATATTTAAAAAGTTCTTTGAGACCTCGCACTCCCTGGGTATGTATTTGTTACGTATACAACCTTCACATTGTTTGACGTGCTCTGTTTTAGCCTTGCTCCAATTTGGCTAGACAGTGCAATCTACATTCGACAATCTCTTTGTTTCAGTGTGACCTATTTGATGAGTACACTGAGAACCACTGCTTTAAATGATTCACCAACGTAACTAGAGCAGCAAGGAGCATCTATTGTTTCTTTCTTAATGTCTTCACCTAATTAAATATCAGTGGTAATGGCATTATGAAGCAACACATACCGCTTCTTGTACAGTAATGGTATATGGGGCATCAGAATAGTCTGTGTTTCTAGGTAACGACCGAGTTACAAATGTTGGACATTCGGCTCTGAACAACAAGAATGCTCTCTTCTTTCACCATGATTATGATACTTTCCGATAGTTTCACCATGTAAAGGATCTTAAACATTCGTAGGCTAAATATTCTTATACTTCCGGTTCCCCCGATCAGTTTTTTAATGATATAAAACAACTCTCTGCTATTGCTATGTAATCAATGGAGCTTAATCCCAAGATAAATAGTGTGTGCGAAAAATTCGAGCCTGAAGGTAAGCATTATACTTATAAATATTTTTCGGAGATACTTGATATTTCATATTTGATAAACTAGAATATTCCTGTTCGTGTCTGTTCTTTGTGGAATGACAACGTCGGCAATTTTGTTCTGATTCGCTTCAAATTTTTTTGAGAAAAAAAAGGAAGCATCATACAAGAAATGTGTAGTCCAAATATGAGCGATGAACTTAAAATATACGTATAAATAATTATAATATTTACGCTAGTCATAAATTGTCCATAGAAGAGGGTCCAGTGAAAAGGCCTGCTTTACTGCTACAAATTATGACTTTTGTGTTATCTCAGAGACATACGGTATGGCAATTCATACTTTGTAGCAAATGAAGAAGACTTTTTCATTAGGTCGTTTACCTCCATCCAATAAAAGATGAGCGAAACATGTAGTTTACTTAGTTGTTTACGGTTGTGAATGCCACAATTTGGGAAAAAAATGGAAATAGTCGAATTAACTTCCTTTTCAACAGCCTAGTTTATCTTGAGAAGTAGCGAGACAATTTTCCTAGGAAGTACATGTACAGTGTTAAAAAAAAACACTTGTTTAGTTTAGTAGTATAAGAAGCCAATGAAGTATGTAAACAATTTTTTTTACTAGAACTCGCAGTTAAAATCATTTTCAGTCATCTTCAAGAGTATAAAAACATTAAAATACACAATGTTAAAAGTCATGCCTTTTACATACAGTAAAAAATGTCTCTCTTTGTCAGAAGAAACTGGCTAGGAAACTGTGCTGCTTGCTGCACTGTGAATATACGTGCACCTATCAGAGTGTATAGTCTGTTCCACATTATGCTTGCAGGAAACTGACTGTATGTTGCCACATTTTCTTGCGCTACGAGTGCAAAAACATGTCGATATCACACTTGTAGACTCTACGCAGTTACTGTTAAGAGTCTACGAGCGGGTATTTGCATGTTTTTTCATTCGTAGTGAAAGAAAACATGGCGTCACACAGTCAGTTTTCTGTAAACATAATGTGGAACAGACTATAGGTGTAATTGTGTTAAATTCTCCACTGGATAGAGCAAAGTGCATAAAATAGGTCTTACAAATGTGCATTTTTTTAAAGTTCTTGTAAGCCGTACGTAATCTTGCTGCAGTTCTTTGTCGTTTAATGGAAAAACTGGCTATGTGTTACCAAGCTGATTGAGTTTCCTAATATTTTTGTTCCTGAAAACCTATTTGACTCTGCAATTTGAACGCTAGTTCAAGAATTCTGCAACATTGCAAACCAATGTTCTGACAATGTTCTGACAATGTTCTGACAATGTTCTGACAATGTTCTGACATGAGCTGATACTTTAATAGGCCACACAACTCCATTAGCAATACTTAACAAAACACTTGATTCGTAAAATGTGATGAATTTCCTTTGTTTCGTCACCAGTTGTTATCCATACGAAATTATGTTATATTTAAGACAACATCATGTTTGAATATATCGTTTGTGGTGCTTTTCACATTAACTATGTTTTCTTTCAAGATCATTTACCGAAATACCAAGACCAATCCGTGTGAGGAGAGCCAAAGGGTCGCTGAATGCTTAGTTCGCTGCATTGAAGCAACTCTTTCGCTACAGGTTAAAAATATGTGCAGGTAAATGCCGTGTCAGAAGTCATTTATAATTATAAGCCCAACTTTGCATGATTTGTAGAGAGAATTTTCATTTATTATTACTAAATGATAAAAGTAAAATTACACATCTCCCTAGGTTTTTGTTTAACCAATGGGAAAGGGACGTATCTGACATATCGGCCAATCACAGCCCGCTTAGTGTGATCAGTCTCTGAATAAGTCTCTGGTGAGCGATTAATAAGTGATACTCGCTCTTATGCATAGAGATAAGCAAGCATAATAACTAGTTGGCACCACACAAAAACCAGATTCCTTTACAGCAACATTCTAAAAATGTTGCCGAAGGAAACTTTAAGGGACAAGTTTTGTGTTGGAATTAAAAGTTAGGATATGCAAAAATGTTATTAGCATGCATCCCCGACTAGGTTAGTTTCTATAAAGCTTGAGAATTCACGCTTGCATTATGAGCATGTAGAAATATATGTTGCTAGTTCCAGACAGGTTGTTTTCGTGTAAAAGTAAGCGGTCGCAAGGGTCCAAGAGTGATGTTAACTGCTATTGTTAAGGCTTCTCCAGTCACGTTTGACTTGACTGTAGATTTAAGGGCTACACGTGTCAAATCTGTGGGGTCCAAGAGTCATTTAATAGCTTTGTGTAAGCCATTGGTAATGTTGGCAAGTCACATAGTACCCACATGGCTAAAAACTGAACGTGGTTAAAACAGAAACACAATAAAAAAACAATCATAAGTATTCTAACAAGGAACTTAAAGCCGTAGATGAGTCTCATAATTCTGATTCTAGTCCACAATCCAACTCTATCCTGGAATTCACCAGCAATAGCTTGGCTGTTTCTTCTGACCGGAGAACCGGTAAGTGCATTGTTGTTGATTCCAAAATAAATGTCATTGACTTACACTTGAACGGGATACAGGTTAGGAAGTAACTATAATTCGTTAAGACTGGTAGGACAAACACTTCAATACTATTGAAGCTCTACTCAGTTTCCAACAAAGATTAGTGTTGCCATCGAGAGAAAATTTTGACTCTCCCGGCCCTCGTCTTGTTGACGAAATGTGGTTGAGACAGTCCGTTTACAAGTAGAGTCGAGGTTGACATGATTGAAGGCAAGATCTAGATGAGACTTTATCTCGACTTTTACAGAGTTCAAAATAGGTAATATCAGATCGTAATTTGCGCGACAAGTTTACTTTAGCGAAGGAAAATTAAATTTGCTTCACATGTCAGCAATGCAACTGTCTTAAATTAGCCTTTGCATCACCGTATTCATGTTCTTCTGGCTGTCAAGGAGATGCTAATTCCTCTTTTTAGACAGACCACACAAAATCAGGGAACTCATTCGTTCTGCCATCACCCTCAGCTTTGGATGGCAGCAGTTTCGTCTACGAGAGAGAGAAACGAGGTTAAATTCTGCTGTAAGTATATCACGCCACGAATGTTTGATGTTAAGGCAAAAAAAAAATGCCTTGTTTAATGGTTGTTGAAATCGACCATGCGGTAACCGGTTTTTATTTTTATTTATTATTTTGTTTTGTGCCGTCTGTCGGTAGGGAAACAAAGAGTACGGTGTGCAAATAATGTCAAACTGTGCAACCTTAAATTGCAATTGTTGTAGTGCTATGCGTAATATCGAAATTGACTTTATACCATAGAATTTCTTCGCTAAATCGCAAGATGGAAAAGATATTTTATGACCTCTACATTCGTCATGTGGACGACGACACCACACATCACACATCGGGCAATGCGGCACAACGGCCGAATTTTGTAGGCAAATGAACTGATCAATTTTTTATATTTTTTGTCTATCATCACTAAAATTGGCTTACTAAAAAGCTATTAGTGTCATCACAAAACCTAACTGAAGCAAGTACTCTAGATTTTGTTAGTGACTTTTTGAAGACCATTAGCTATTTCGCACGAACTCCACTAGTTCAAACAAAGTAAACTGCTAGTTTTGCCAGTATGGGAAAGTTAATTTCATTCAAATGCCACCAATTTTGATCTTTGGACAGCCCCTCAGATTCAGAACTAAATTAAAACTTATAGTTTGTTGTGGGTATTCCACGTCTTTCATGGCAACACTGCAAGGAAAAAGTCGAGGAGAGTCAAGAAAGTTGACCAACAAATGAGTCAAGACGACACGAGATTTTTTCTAGTCAAGGCTGTACGAGATGAGACGTCACGAGAATTTAAAATTAAAGGTCGAGAAAAGACGAGCTTTTGACAAATCTCATCTCCTCCGGTTCGATGGCAACACAAAGATGGCCACACTATATTTTCGTCTAGTTCCCATATCTATGTACACCAGCCCAGGCAGAAATAAAGATGAAGCAGGATATTACACCCCACTTTATGAAGACTCGCCCTATACCACTTGATTTAAGGGGGAAGATTGAGGCTGAGCTCGACAGCATGGTAAGGGAGGACAGTTTGAAGCCCATGAACTGTAGCTTCCGGGCAACACCCATTGTGCATATACACAAACCCAAAGGCGATGTGCGCGTCGTGGGTGATTAGTCAGTTACAGTTAACCCTAAACTGGTTATCGAACACTTTCTTGTGCCTCAGGCTGAAGACTAATTTAGCGAACCAGCTGGCTGCGAGATGTTTTTCTGAATCAAATTGACCAGATTTATTCCTACAAATGGCATTGTACAATGACTCAAAGCAATAATTCATAGTTAACACCTGCAGTGTAGAGGCTTAGTTGAATGGCAGAGAATATTGCTAGGATTACCTAACACTTCAGGAATTTTCCAGAAAGGCATGAAGGCCTTTCTCCATCCAGTTCCCAAGACACTTGCTTTTTACTACGCGATCGTTATCACTGGAGAGTGTGTGGGGGATGACATTGTGCAATGTGTCATCCTCTGTGCAAGAAGGTGGTGGCAACTAAAGAAGGCCAAGTTTTGTTTATATTGCACACGGGTTAAACAGTTAGGTTTCCGGATGCTAATAACGAATTAAGTCCATTTAGGGTTCTGGAATAATTATTGGAAATTTGTGCCACACTTAGCCTATAGACTGAATCCCCTAAATAGAGTCCAAAGCACCACTCACACTGCACGTGGCTAATGCTACAAAAGCATTCTTTAAGCTAACGTACTAGCACATCAAGACCCCAAATGTCCTAGTAATTAATTTGTGATGGGTTCCCCATAGTTTTGGCTCTGTTCTAATGAATGTTTCGCCATCTGAGAAATATAGGCATACTCCTTTTGCATGTCCAAGTCTGGGCAAATCTGAACAGGGTTATACTCAGTTTGATCAGGAGGTACTTGCAGTAGTCTTTGGGTGTGAAAACTTCTTTTAATTGTTGTATGGAAAGCATTACATTCTTCGGAATGACCAGAACATTATGTTGTGGAATTTTGCTACCAAGGCATGTACGCATTCCAGTTATGGCGGCTTCACGTGTTCAGCGATGTGCCCTGCAAATTCGTGTTTACTGTACATTTAAGAGCTATTTTTTGAAGTTTTCTGAAATCAGAAATTTAATCAATTCAACCACAAATGCAATGAATTTTACATTATCCCGAAATGACAACAATAATTAACCAGAAGTTGTAGGCTGCTTTTCCCATTCAAAATTTTAACATGATTTTAACTATTACTTAATTTGCATTTATGGAATGAACGAATTTCACACTCTTTGCCCACAACTGTTTTCCAACAAATTTCTTTCGTAATGTAGGCTCTGGAAAATTAAATTTGGAAAAGATTTCAGTTCTACAAGAAAAAAATGATAAATTTCGTAATATCAGTAGTGAAGTTATAACTGATACAGTGTGTTTCATTTTTTTTGGCTTTTGTTTCCAGGTTGCCGTACATGCAGAGATCTGCTCATCTTCCACTTTGTCAAAATAAAAAGGATTTCCTGAATATGGCCAATGCTACATCTATGGTGTTCAAATCGAATACTATTGATAACTGTAATTGCCCAAGAAGGTGTAAAACAAAAATCTACGACATTAGCCAGCATCGTTCTGCCTTTTGGGAGGGTCACATTTGTCTGTTTGTGACAGTTCAAGAAGATAGAAATCAAGTTATCAGTGAGTATGCGGCTGACAGTATCTTCTCATTCTGCTCTGATATTGGTGGAGCCCTGGGACTGTTTTTAGGCTTCTCCTTATTGCAGTTAATAGAAACTATTCCGTGGCTGACTGCAACATGCTACCAAGCATTAAAAAATAAAATTAGGACGGGAAAGATTACCCACTCAACCAATGTTACACAAGTTATTATGCAAGAAAGAACTATAATACTGAGAGGTTTGAGAGAAAAATGTGGTAACGAAGAAGTGAATCGCGACGTGAAAATTCCTGGATTCGATCATGTGACAATGGAAGGAACAACACTGTGGGTTAGATGTTTGTGGCTATTTGTCTCATCGTTAGCTACTGTGACTTGTCTTTACCAGTGTATTGAGCGTGTAACATTTTTTTTGGAGGACCCTTCTGATGTCGTAACACATTACACCTACAACAGCTCCCTTGTGTTTCCCATGGTTGCCATAGCACCAGACAAATCCAAATTAAATAGACACATACGTGTAACGAACCTATTAGTTAGAAAGAAGAAAAATGTTTCAGTAGATGACCTGTGGGGCTACAAGATGCATTCCACAGCATTCGAAACATTAAGCAATGGAGTAAGTTTTTTTTAATGATTTTTGTTTAATCCTTAGTCATCAAAGCAAACTGATTTGTATAGACGAACTAGCTCAGTGTTTAATTTACTGGACGTTACTGGAATTATGTGAGGAATAAATTGCCTTTAACATGTATATCAGCCCTCAGAGTGTTGAGAAGGTTTAAATAAATACAGGCACAAACCTAGTTCCATTGACTGACTGTGCAATGAACCTCGTCCTTTGAAACGAAATGCCGAAGCCCTACCATTCAACCATATTAGCACGACCAAATGGGAACCGCCTTAGGCAGCACTTAAAAGCTTAGGTAGTGCCTTACTGTATGTATGCTTTTGTGACTATTGCTAAGCACGAATTTCAAACATCTTAATAATGCTTTCATCAATCAGGATAATGTCGTTTTTCAATGCCGTCGTTAAGTAATAGATATCCGTGAAGTAGACCGGGTTATCCCGAAATAATTGCTCGTCCACGAGAAACGGAACAGTCCAAAGATCGAGAGGTTGCGAAATCGCACGAGCGCGCTAGCGCGAGTTCGATTTTGCTACCCCTAGATCTTTAGACTTTTCCGTTTCGAGCAGACGAGCAATTATTTCGGAATAACCCGGTCTAATTCACGGATATGTTTTAATGCTAAGGTGTGACGTCGAGCCAACATGTGTAGTTATTTGAGATTAAAAAAAATTTATTTGAAAATTTTATTTGTGAATTATGACGTAAATTCCTGAACTCAAATTTCCGGTTTAAACTTCCTGTCTGCGAAAGTCTCACGTACGCGATGACGTCCCTATATCCAGTCCCAGTCACCGACATTTGTGTTTAAGGTAGAACCGTATTTTTTCTACTTTATTAGTTTAAATAAGATATAGCGTATAAAATGTGCTATTCGCTTGAGTCTCGTAGGTTTTTAAGTGTGTTTAGAAGGTGTCAGTAGGCTAGTTTTCGTGCCGTCGGAATGAAAGGTTGTCGGTGGGTTCGGCTTGGACTATTCATTCGTGGGTGGGGGTGGGGAGGGGGCTAGCATCGTACGCGAGGTTTTTTTTTTCGTGTTAGTGCGTAAAATGTCGCCAGGTTATAAATGTGCTGTTCGCTTGAGTATCGTATGTTTTTAGGTGTATTTAGGTGTGTTTACAAGTGTCGGTAGCCTAGTTTTAGTACTGTCGGAGTGAAAGGTTGGAGGATTGGACCATTCCTGCACGGGTGGGGTCCTAGCATAGTAGCCTACGCGAGGTTTTTTTTTTTCGTGTTACTACGATAAATGTTGCAGGTTGCAAATGTGCTTATTTATGTTGGTTGAATTTGTTTTGTGTACGGTAGTTTTGCAAAGTATGTCACGTGGTAGAGCAGTGGTTGTGTGGAGCGCGGAAAAAGTGTTAGATTATCAAAAAAAAAGTGTGGGTTATCGAAAAAGTGTGGGTTATCAAAATAAACCACGGTCACGTGTGTGGGTTTTCAGATTAACCGTATATAACGGCTACACTTTTAGCATTGGGATGTGTTGGCGTGACGTCACCGCCGTGCATTAACCACCGTTAATCCACTTTTGAATAACCAAAACAAAAAAAAACTGTCATTGCATCCAAAGTGATGAACTAAAAACTGGCTAAAAAGTCTAAAACTCGGGTTATTTTAAGTATCAAGTACTTTAAAAATATGGACTTTGGGTAACGAACCAGTTATTTCCAATAAATAATAACATTCTGATTGAACAATAGCTGCACGTTCTTAATGTAATCTGTAGATTTGTTTGGAAACAGTGGTTTAATTTTCCTTGTAGACTCAGTGTTTATGCTTAAATTTGTGCTTGTTCATAAAATCATCCACGAATCGTAAACTGTTTGTCACTTAAGCTAACATTGAAACAGGCAGTTACTAAGCTTTAGCTTTAATTACGTATTTCTTAACTTCTTTCACGACGAGGCATCCATTTTTGTATCACAAAATTACATGAGTGGTCAAGCAGCAATTGTGTAAATTGTTTATTTATTGATCCTATGTTAACTTACAATGGTGGGAAACAGCACAAGTTTTTATTTTTTTAAAATTATCTGCACACATCTTCTGTAATCAATTTGATTCATATAGAGCAGTGACATTTGCCGCCATATTGGCACCAGTATGGGTTTTGGAAGGAATAGCTACAAGGTGCACTACATAAAAATGGAGGGGAAAACAACGGAAGAGCGGATTTCTTAGGCTTAAAATAACGATGTTTTCTCCAACAACAAAAATCGCGCGTTTTAGGTCTAAGAAATCACTCTTCACAGCATCGGCTTCATCATGACGCCCTTCTGTTTCCCTCTGCAGTGCCCCTTGCAGCTAACCCATTAAGGCTCCAGCATAGAGTTATATACAATAATACTACATCGTGTCACTGCTCTATACCATGTAGTATTAAATTAACCATATCACGGAATTAGCATATATGTGTCAGAGAATTAGAATATCATGGAAATTGACAAGTCGAACCCTATAACAAAATTTTAATGATTCCAAATATAAATACTATTTTGCTGTTATGCAAATGTGGATAGGTTTAAAGTAAGTTAAAGTAAATTTTAATATCAGGAGTAGTATAGTGTGTAGTATATTAAGACTGAATATTGTGCAGTTTAAATATGTTAAATATCCCTGCTGGTAAATTTTTTTACGTGTTCCTAGAGTTAAAACAATAAAAGAGAACTTGGCAAATTTAATCTAGGTCATGGAACAACAGTGTATTTTTCCGTAACTACCCATTTTCACAATTTTTAAACTAGACAGTCCAGGGTTGTGATTTTGTTATCAGGAATGTTAATTGTTTTTTGTTTCTTTTTTCTGTCCAAGTTTTCGATGTAACTTTAAAGAAAAGAAATTAATTTACTTTTCCAAAAATTAGAATATATTTCCTGCCTGTACTAAGGGTTTTTTTTTTTATTATTTCGCAGAGGAAGAATTATAATGTGATCTCTCCTAGCGTTACAAGTGTTGAAAAATCATCACTTTTTTGAGAGCTTTACTGTGAGAGCTTTTAAACTATGAGTAACTGTGAGAACTTTAATAAAGCAGAAGTACTTTCCTTTTTGGTACAGGTTCTACAAAGTGATGCAGTTTCCATTACTGAAGTCTACACACTTGAAGGAGTAGTCATACTTCTAAAACCAAGTAAGTAGCCTTTCTTTTTGGAAGTCTACAGTCTTTTACACTTCAAAAAAGGAAGACTAATTTGTTCGGCTTGGTTGTATACGATTACTCCTTGTCGTACTTACAACCAAACTAAGCAATTAGTGTTTTTTTGAAGTCGAAGCACTTGAAGGGGCAGCCATATTTATAAACCCAAGTAAGTAGCCTTCCTTTTTTGATGTCCACATACTTGAAAGAGTAGGCTAACTTATAAAACCACGAATGTAGCATTCCTGTTTTAAAAGACTGCACACTTGAAGGAGCAGTCGTACTTATTAAGTAACCTTACATTTTTTAAGTCTGTATACTTGAAAGAGTAGTCCTACTTATAAAACCAAGTAAGTAGCCTGCAGAACATAAGATGAGTAAGCAGCAACTTTTTGTGTGTGAATAGTAGATGATGTTTAGTGACCTAGGCACATGCAGTAGTGGCCATTTAACTTATGAACAAATTTAAAGGGGTTCTGAATGAGCCACTTCATACAAATAAACAAACACAAATCGCTATAAATAATGTAGGCACAAAGGAAACTTGATAGCACTAGAACAAAAATCTTACGCTAAAACAGATAAGATTCGGCAAGCATTTATTATAAGATAACAGGACTTCGGCAACGGATAACGAGATTCAGCAAACGTTTATTTCATTGAGATAACGGAACTCGGATATGAACCGGAAAACTATGCGTCATAACTGAGATGCTCCTACAACCTCAGCCATCTCTCCAAGGCCATAATGAGACTTAAAGGTTCTGAATTAGCAACTTCATACAAATAACAAACACAAATCGCTGTAAATTATGTAGACACAAAGGAAACGCAATAACACAAGAGTGAAAATCTTACACTAAAACTGATAAGATTCGCAAGCGTTTATTATGAGATAACGGGACTTTGTCAATGGATAACGAGATTCGGCAACCGTTTATTTCATTGAGATAACGTGACTCGGACATGTGAATCGGAAAACTATGCATGACAACTACTGAGTGCTCCAAAAGCCTCAGCCATCTCTCCAAGGCCATAAAAAGACTTAACCAAATCCACTTTAAAGGATACATAGGAGTTGCTATGACTCCATAAGGCAGAGGATAATTTGCTACCATTAGGATAATGGGAAGGAAAATAAGCACAACGCAAAGGCTTAAATAATTAGGTAAATAACGACACACAACTTACAAACTCAGATGACTCGTATGGTAGTAGTGTCTGAGTTGTGATCCGTAGTTTGCTAACTCGATTCTGGTAACGTCAACTCAATAAAATATATGTCTACAGTAAAGGCTTACATAAACTTAGCTATTTTTAATGTAGGAGTTTCACTTAGTCATTTCATAGCCAGTAGTGTGCTAAAAAAACTAATTAATATTGCAACTGCTTAAATAGATTAATGCGAATAATGCGTGTACATTGTTCGCAATAGTACTTGTACTCGTCCTTCAATAAAATCATATTATTAGAATAAACCGAACCCCTGAATCAGACTCTATGATAGTATTGTTAACTTTACATACACTAATTATGTGTTGAGGACAAACACCTCTCTTTGAACCAGCTCTCACGTCGTAATGCAAAGACGTAATACACTTAGTTGCGCACTAGCACAATAATATTGCAAACTCATAGCGCAAGAAAACATCGTCGCGAAATAAAGATTTGTAATGACTTAAGGATTAGTGTAATTGTGAATTCTGCAGTCATTACGCAGTGGTACAAGACAATCATGGTAAAGGATTCATAATATGAATTCGCACCGAGTGTGATTCACTTACGTGTATCACGTTTCAAGTGTACAAGTCCTCAGTTGAATTAGACCAGAGGGCCATCGTGCCGTAATTTTAGTGCGAAGAATTTACTCGTTAGTGGTAATTTCCCACCTTGTAAAGAACATTTTTTTGAACGGGAAAGTCTTGGTCTTTCTTCAAATATTCTCTTCCAATAGGGTTTATAATTTGTTGCTTGTGGAAACAAATGAACTTGGTTGCCAAACATGTTTCAGAAACAGATAATATAGTATATTTGAATGATTAAACTCAAGAACATAGGCTGTTGATTACTCCATTAACCCACTAGAGCATTGGATTTATTGTTACGAAACGGTAATTGTCCGTTTAAAAAAAAAAAAGGAAGCAGGCTATGAGGCTTTTGTCGGTGGAGCAAACAGAACTCTACTTCGATTTTATATTTAGTGTGTATTTGAATAACTTGTCCATATTTATTAAGGCGTATTAAAAATCTGACTGCAATACTCTTCGACGTTTGGTGTGACGTACTGCTGCTCTTTAAAATAAGAAAACGTCCTGCAAAGAGCAGCAGTACGTCACACCAAAAGGCAAAGAGTATTACAGAGCAG